>JAOTRR010000056.1:8232334-8242860 GCA_028570945.1 Gogo arcuatus
TTCAGCAGGATAATGCACCCTGCCACACTGCAAAATTGTTCAGGAATGGTTTGAGGAACATGACAAGGTGTTGATTTGGCCTGCAAATTCCCCAGATCTCAATCCGATCGACCCCCTCAACTCGGAATGTCAGAAAAATATTCCTAAGTTGTAATCATGACATTTGGTGATGTTGAAGTGCGCTCAGCAAGCACGAAAATATGATATTTATGACAGGACTTGAAGGCAGCACATGTACAAAAGCTCTATACAAATAAAATTGAGTTGTACTCTGGATAATGTTAGGTATTTGGAGTGCTTTAGGACACTTTCTGGACAATTTGAAGCTCTTGGGTCCAGCAAGAACCAAACAGCGGGTCAGGCTTGTAATATTAAATCTAGATGCTCCAAAGTCAAAACATTAATCCTGACTAAAGTATAGAGTACTATTATGGGAGTGTTCCTTTACTGACTAACAGACCATGCTCAGATGTACAAAATAATAATAATTTTTAAAAATCTTATGAATTTGTGCCTAGATATGGATCATCAAAAAAAATTCCCATGTGATGAACTATGAAATTAAAATGAGTATCTCTAAAACGTTTTTTTTTTTTTTTTTAAGATATAGCGTCATATTGGTGTCCATAATACTAAGGGACAGGTACAGAAAGCTCCGAAACACACATTTTGATTTCAGGGGCACTTTAAAACAGATTAATATCTTTGTTTTGAGGCCATGCAGAGAACAGCTACCAATCCTCTGTGAATTAGTGGACTGTTGGTCTGAGGCATAATCTAGAATCTTCAGATGCATCTCAAAATGAAAAAGCTCTCTTGCTGGAGCACTTTAGAGCACTTTAGGAAAAAGTGAGCCCCTTTAGGGCTGATTCAGGATCAGAATTCAGTAAGTCTCCCATTATGAAGGTGTTTATCTCCTGACGCTTAGCTACTCGAGCTAACACGGTGCACTTTGCAGAAACATTATGGGAGTTTCAGAGACTTTGGGAGACATTTAGAGAACTTTAGGGGAAGTTTTGGGTACTTCATGGAGTAAGGAAAATTATTTAATTTACTGTGTGTGTGTTTGTTTTTTTGTTTTTCTGTTTTTTTTCCCCACTACAGTTTTTTAAGTACGAGTTTCCAGATGGAGTGGACACAGTCATCGTGAAAGTAAACTCGGAGAAGAACTTCCCCTGCTCCGTCATGTCTGTTCAGGACATCCAGGTCTCTCACACACACTTCTCTTTTTGTTCCCCTTCCTCTTAATTTTCTTTGTCAGCACTTGTGACCTTTTGTTTTGTTTTGTTTTTTTAAAACGTGTAATGTACATGCACTTTTAACCTCTAATCAGATCCCAGTTCATCTCATTACAACTTATGGAAAGATATTTTATAATATAATCTAGGAATTTTGCAAATGATATGAGAGTCAGCTCATTAAAAAAAGATCTCAAATAAATGTAAAAAAGAAATAGATCAAATTTCAGATTAGAATTCTACTTTTTTTTTCTATCCTCACCCTAATCCTGAATCTAATTTTAAATCTTTAATTGTAAATCCCTGACTCTGTTTTCAATTCTTGTTCTAAATCCCTGATCATAGCCTTAATCCTTCACATCTATATAGCTAATTTAATTATGCTGTCTAATTTACAGGATAATCAGTAATGCTAAATAATTCTAACCCTAATTCAATAACCATAATTCTTAAAAAAAAAAAGGGGGGGGGGGGCTCTTTTGATGGACATACACACACTTTGGAGCAATATAGAGCACTTCAGTGAACAAGGAGGTCAAAGTTCTAACCCTGAACCTAACACCCTTTAATCCTTTTCTTGACTCTAAATTCCTGATCCTAACCTTTTAACCCTTCCATTTTTGTTCTCTTCAGTGTCCTGTGTATGATCTGGACAACAACGTGGCCTTCATTGGGATGTATCAGACCATGACCAAGAAGGCTGCCATTACAGTACAGGTAACATTTATTTATTTGTTTATTTATTTTCCTTCTTCCTTTTTACATCGCTTTTTTAAGTAGTCGGATACAGTGCTACGATATGATGAATTCACCGCATGACCATCATCCAACCTTTTTTTAAGAGTCCGTTACAGAAATGTGTTTATAGTGTCCCAATTTTCATTATGTCACAGATTTGGTGATGTACCGTCCCTGCTAGCCTTTATCACTTCATCAGCTCAGTGTAGTGTTTAATCTTCCATTAGAGTAGTTCAGCATCATTAGCGAGGCAAAATCTCTTGGCGATCACTCACACGATTTATGACGATTTTAGAGAGGGCGTGTTCTCATGCAATTAGACGTGTTTGCCTCTTTTGCTTTCCAGAGGAAGGACTTTCCCAGTAACAGCTTCTACGTGGTGATCGTGGTGAAGACGGAGGACGAAGCGTGCGGCGGGCCGCTCAGGTTCTACCCCCTCTCACCCGGTGAGCCAGTCACAGCCTGGTGGAATAGATTGGACTGGAAGTACATCCAATCATCACTCACTCTGATATTACTGTTATAATCCAATGTCAGTGTCCCACCCAATCACGTTTCGCCTTGGATCAGTACCCTGGTGCTAGAAATCTTACATGATCTCATAATTTGTTGGTGTAAATTAGGGACAACACAAAATTTTATGCAGATAAGTGTACACTCTGCGTTTTTGTAGTATTTTCTGAAACAATAGCTAAACTTTATTAAAAATTTTGAATCGTATCAAGCCTGTTGGGTTAACAGTAAGTGACTCGAGTCATTTGAATCTGTTCAGTTAAATGATTCTTCTTATTGCATGGTCTGAAACACTCAACCGAGATTCATTTAACTCACTGATTCACTGAATGACTCCTTTAAAACGACTGAATCGTTCACAAATGAATCGTGTGCGTTTGCTAGAGAGATGAAGTGTTCTGAAATGGATAGTGATGGCCGTCAGGGAGAGCCACCTACAGGAGGACCTTGAATGGTGTTTTGTTTTTTGTTTTTTTCCCCCTCTCTCAGACGAGCTGCTAGATGCTGAAAATAGGAGCAAAACTCTGGAAGTGGTCGTCTCTCCTGCCATCGACTGTGAGTCAGAGGAGTTTCATTCACTCATTACTCATTAATAGAATAGTGAAGTTATTGTTAGCTAACGTGGTGTGTGATGTGGGGTTTTTTTTTCCTTTCTCTTCTCCCTCCTCTTCGTATCGTAGCCGAGGTGTACGTTATGGGAATGCTGTTCTGTCTCGGCATCTTCTTGTTCCTCTACTTACTGACCTTCCTGTTGGCCTGCATTGAAAACATGAGGTGTGTGTCTGTCTCTCTCTCTCTCTCTCTCTCTCTCTCTCTCTCTCTCTGGGTGTTGGTACATTTTGACAGGTTGTGTTTGCTTACTCTGTTTTGCAGAATGCACAAAAAGAAGGAGGGGCTTCTGAAACCAGCTGACATGTCACCAGCGGAGACGGGTAACCAACAGCCCTCACTTGTTTCAGTTCCGCACCGTTCTCAACTTCCTTTCACGGCATTTAAGGACACACACACACACACACACACACACACACACACACACACACCCTTTGCTAATGCAGATGTTAGCCTGTTAACAATTGTAACCGTATGCTAATCTGTAGAATATTGTTTATTAGCCTACTGTAATCAAAATGGATTGATTTTTTCCTTCTCTCTCTCCTCACTTTTACGCCTCAGCCTCTCTCTTAGGTAAGGCGTGTGTGTACTTCTTAGTGCTTAGCTAGCGTGTGTTACTAACCCTGTTCTGAATGTGATATGTTAGCACACACCAAATCCCTGGCTAACACTCGCTAATGACTAATTAACACTACGTTCACACTAGACAGGAACAAGTCACTGATATTTATTTATTTATTTATTTATTTAGGTAAACATTTCTACAATTTTGCTGCAACGTTGTTAGTAATTGGTATCATTTGAGTTAAAGTTTCTTTAGTTGTAAGTGTTAGTTCCAGCGTTTCCATGGGACCACAGGGTTGAGCTGATGGGCAGGAACTGGCCAAGACCAAATTAGGGAGAAAATGGAGCAAAAATGCTTACTGAATGTTGTAGCAGTTTTTCTATAATCTTGGTATGTACATAATTTGTGAAATTTTGTTCCTTCCATCAGAATATTAATATATGGATTTAAGGACACGCCCACATTGACATCTGTGGCTTTCTGCAGCTCTACAGATCAAACCCTGATGTTTTAACTCTCTAGTGTGAGCGTAACGTAGTGAAGCACTGCTGCTAACTCGGTGAACCAGCTACAGTAACTACACAGAGAGATTTAGAGTGTGTAGTGTACGTGTTATTAAGTGTGTGTGTGTGTGTGTGTGTGTGTGTGTGATCATCCTGCAGGAAAAACCCCAGCCTCTCCATACGAATACGGCTCATTCGGTGAGTGGTGTGCGTGTGTGTTTCCATTAAGCACCAGTTGTTCTGTTAGAAATTCATTAAAAATGAATAATTCAGTTGTATTTCTGTCTCACACTTTCTCTCTTTCTTTCTGTCTCACTCCCTCTGCAGCTGATAACGCCAGCACATTGAGCTCAGAACCCGTGACGGACAGTTTGGCCTCCACTGATGCTAATTACGGACACATGGGTATAACAAACACCTACACACACACTGACCACTAGGAACAAATATTCACCAACTGACACCCACACTTTCTGAAGCCCTGCCCCCTAGCTGTTCATTGGATATTAGCTGGTCTCTCACTGGTCTGTTTTCATCCTTCAGGACAGGAGGCTTTCAAGCGTCGGCCAATCAGCACACACCACATAGTCATCCGCTTTGGTGACACACCCACTTGTCTGTTAAATCAATAGAGCGCTGCACGCTGAGCTCGACCAATCACAATCCAGTCCTCACTAATCAGTGACCACTGATTAATAATCTGTAATAATTATTCATCAAGCAGAGGAGAGAGTGGTGATTTTAGAGCATGTGCTGATAATTGGTTATGAGAGATATCGCAGTATGTGATGAGCACACGGTGCCTTGCATAAGTATTTACCCCCTTGAACATTTCTCTTGCTCTGTTTCGGAATTATTATTGACACAAATAAGTTTCAGGTTGTAACACTACAAAATGTGGGGAAAGGTTAAAGTGGGGTGTCAATACTTATGCACAGCACTGTACTGGCATTTCCAGTTTGATCATTCAGACCATTGTTGTTATGTGAAAATTAAATGTCAACCTGCACAAGTTCATTCTTTGTTCTAATATCACGCGTGTGTGTATATGTGTGTTCGTTCCTCAGAGCGCTCACTGGACACAGTGGGTCGCGGCAGACAGGAGTCTCTGAGTTCAGTGGAAGAGGACGACTACGACACACTGGCCGAAATCGACTCGGACAAGAACATCGTACGCACCAAGGTCAGCGCTTCCACCCGAGCTGAAATCAAACTGGGTTTGTGTGTTAAAATGTCTCACACTGTCTCATCTCTCCAGAAGTACCTGTGTGTCTCTGATCTGGCTCGGAAAGACAAACGAGTGCTGAACAAGAAGTACCAGATCTACGTCTGGTAAGCACACGCTCTCTCTCACACACACACACACACACACACACACACACACACCTGTCTCTTTGAGTTAAGATTGAAATATAGCATTAAGTAATGAAGATACTGTAATTATAGTAAAACATTATGGTATGTGTGTGTGCGCGCGCGTGCAGGAACATTGGCACCATTGCCGTGTTCTACGCTCTGCCCGTGATCCAGCTGGTCATCACGTATCAGACGGTGAGATAAAAATTACAACAATCATTTAAAAATGGCTAATTTGTGATTGTGATCACACAGATACACACCTCTCTCTCGCTCTCCCTCTCTCTCTCTCTCACACGCATACACTCTGGTATTGGTTTGTGTGTTTTATTTACAGGTCTTTAACGTGACAGGAAATCAAGACATCTGTTACTACAACTTCCTGTGTGCGCATCCTCTAGGAGCTCTTAGGTGTGAGACTGTGAGATAATTTTAGTTGGTTAAATGATGTGTATCAAACCAGATGTTCAATTTTGTTGGTGTACAGAGAACTGTGTGATAATTTAAGTGGTGTGTGTGTACAGCTCGTTCAACAACATCCTGAGTAACCTTGGTTACGTGATGCTCGGGCTGCTGTTCCTGCTCATCGTGCTGCAGAGGGACATTGTGCACAAGCGTGCGCTCATGCGCAACAACATCGCTGCACTGGTCAGAGCGCGCACACACACACGCGGTTTCTCTGCACATATAAAAGCAAGAATGCAAGAACCAAACACCATACTGATTTGCACACAGTGTATGTATATGGTGTTGCACATCATGTGAACACAATATGTGTAACCAGCTAACACTGAGCAGTGCTCTTAACCCCGCCCCCAAATACTTTGTGTTCCATGAGCAGGTACTAAATGTTATACTTACAGAACATTTGGTACTGGACTGAAAACCTGTGGGGGGGAAAAAGTTGAGTTTTAGTTTACAGGCGCCAAATGTTAGTCCAGTTGTGCTCATTGGTCCTGTGTGTGTGTGTGTGTGTGTGTAGGAGTGCGGCATCCCCAAGCACTTTGGTCTGTATTATGCCATGGGTACAGCTCTGATGATGGAGGGGCTGCTGAGTGCCTGTTACCACGTCTGCCCCAACTACACCAACTTCCAATTCGGTACACACACACACCACACCACACCACCGTGATCAGCATTACAGCAATTAGTCCACTAACTTATTTATTTTTTTTATTTCTCAGACACGTCGTTTATGTACATGATCGCGGGTTTGTGTATGCTGAAGCTGTATCAGAAGAGACACCCGGACATCAACGCCAGTGCCTACAGTGCCTACGCCTGTCTCGCTGCCGTCATCTTTTTCTCCGTGCTGGGAGTGGTGAGTAACGTTAAAGCTACATAATATATCTCGCTTATACAGATAAGTAATTAACAACTAACTAGATCAGTGACAAGAAAACTAACCAGGAACTAACGTGACAGAATGGCTACTGTTTACCTTTTAATTCTTAACTATTCATAATTAGGTTATAATTAGCTGAGGTTTTGTTTCTGGCACTTTCCCCTTTAAATTTGCCCGTGTGTGTGTGTGTGTGTGTGTGTGTGTGTTAGGTGTTTGGGAAAGGGAACACGGTGTTCTGGATCGTCTTCTCAGTGCTGCACATTGTGTTCACTTTGTTGCTCAGCACTCAACTCTACTACATGGGCCACTGGAGGCTGGGTGAGCACACATACGTGTGTGTACGCACGCACGCACACACCCACGCGCACACAAAAACACAGAACAGAAGTAGCTTGTGTGTGTCTGTGTTTCAGATACAGGTGTCTTGCGCAGGATATTTCATGTGATTTACACAGACTGTATTCGTCAGTGCAGTGGACCCATGTACATAGTGAGTCTCTCGCGCACACACACCTTTCTGACTTCTTGTCACACACACCATGTACAGAGAGAAGTGTGTAATGTGTGTTTACTGTTCTTTAAGGATCGGATGGTGCTACTTGTGATGGGAAACATCGTGAACTGGTCTTTGTAAGTATACACACACACACGCACCAAAATAATCTACTCAGTTCCCCATGCAGTGTAATTTAGATTGCTGTGTGTTTACTCGTGTGTGCAGGGCTGCATACGGTCAAATTAAAAAGCCAAATGACTTCGCTTCGTACCTGCTGGCCATCGCCATCTGTAACCTGCTGCTGTACTTCGCCTTCTACATTATCATGAAGGTACACACACATCACACATTCTATATACTACATGTCTAATATTTTGCTAAATATGTTTAGGTTCCAGTTTCACGTACGTGCTTCTCTAACATATCTCCCCCCCTCCCCTCCTCTCTCACTGTGTGTAGCTGCGGAGTGGCGAACGGATCCAGTGTTTGCCGTTGGTGTGTATTCTCTTCACAGCTGTAGTTTGGGGCTTCGCTCTTTTCTTTTTCTTTCAGGGACTCAGCACCTGGCAGGTGAGACACACACACACACTATAATGATAACTCCACGTCTTACTGTATCTGTAAATGGGATATTTACTACGCATTTTCTATAAACATGTACGAAGTACACATTTTATTCTTTTTATGATATTTATCAGCTGTGTGTTCTGTCTGTGTGTGTAGAAAACGCCAGCCGAGTCCCGTGAGCACAATCGCGACTGCATCCTTCTCTCATTTTTTGACGATCACGACATCTGGCACTTCTTGTCTTCAATCGCAATGTTCGGCTCCTTCTTGGTGCGATACACACTACATTTAAGTTTAGCTTAGACTGAGGTTTACTAGTAAAGGGCAGTCTCTGTTTCCATGTTTTATATGCAGCTTTATTTTCCTCTGTGCAATTGAGTATTTCTTTTGTTTCTTTAAATGTAAATTAATGCAAGCCTACTATTTAGACAATATTTGAAACTGGAAAGGGTTAAATTGTTTCTTTTAAAACTAATTCAGCTAATTTAACTAAACTTTACGTTTAGTTTTGTCTGAGGGGTTTTATTGGAATTTTTAATTTTAATGTGTTTATCCTATTTCATGTTCCTTTTTATGTAATGTAATTTATTTTTTCATCACCATGTGATTGTTCCTCAGGTTCTGCTGACGATGGACGATGACCTGGACACGGTTCAGCGAGACAAAATCTATGTCTTCTAGCACCTTCTCGAATAATCATAGAAACGCATGTTCTTCGCCTGATCGCACGTGTCAGACAGATGGGGGCGGGGTCCCTATGGTACACATTTGATGCTGACAGGACACTGAATGTGCCAATCAAATCTGCCACATTGTCACAGCACTGTCCGAGACGACGAGGTTCAGCGGCTCAGAGCAAAGTGATGAAACCTGCCAAGCAAACAGCAATGCATTTACTCACTGTATGCTGAGTGTGTGTGTGTGTGTGTGTGTGTGTCCTGTCAACCTGTGGCCTTCTGTGTTTTTGATCTTTGGTCCTGTGGAATGGATTGATTGTAGCTCACTGTAATTGAGTACACCTTTTCTAAAGATGATGATTGATGGAGTCTACTTTATAATGTCTGTAACAAAAGAAGGACTTTAATGACAAAGACGGTTACTGAATAAAGTATTTGTAAATTTTTCAATACTGTGAATGTTGTACCAATCTTACCTTATTTATTTACACAACCTGAATTTACTTGCAGTCTCAAGCCAGATTTGTTATCTTCACTACAAGTGGGCGGAGTTACTGTTACCAGCCTGAAGCTGATTATTTTACAATAACAGTACATCCCAAAGTATTTTAGTCCTCTTATACCACAGCAATTAGCCAACGATTACAATTTTATTTCTTAGAGAAAGACACAGCATACTTTGTTAATTCTGTGGATGTCTGTGAAACAAGTTGCTGTTCTGACTTACATTATAGCAGCTACAGTCACTCTCTCTTGAAGTTAATAACAAAAAAAAGTTTGTCATGAAACTACAAAAGCATAAACTCCTGTCCTGAAGATGACTGTTACTGTTTGTGGAGTGTACAATTCACTCCAGATGATGTACTAGAATGAGCATGTTAATATTAACCTGTCATTTCCAGCTGCAATACATTCAGAGCTGTTACAGAAAATTAATCAACACCTTCTGACCAATCAAAACTCAGCACACACCACATCTGTCACCCAAGCCGCACACACCACACCGTTCAGCCTTGTTTTAGACAAAGCACTACAGATTTATTCAGCTTGTACAAAAATAAAAGTTACAACAAAAAACAGGAGTATTTGGACACCAGTTTTGTTTTTTAAAAACCAAAAAAAATAAATAAATCATAAACGCACTCCGTTTTAAGAGAATTTAAAATAAATGCTGGTGGTGATCTTGTGTTTAGGAAGCGTACTGCTTAGTGATGCTGGTTATAAAATACAGGACATTAAAGTGTCCCTGAGATTGTCATCTGTTTTCGAGGTTTTTTTTTTTTATTACAAACACATTAATGGATAACACAGTACCTGAATATTTCATTACGTCTCTCCTGAAGGACAGGACAGTCTTTTCTCATTTTAAAAATGAACTTACATTATTTAAAAAGTCTTTTTAAAATGATCTTCAGTTCAATTCCCAGTCCAGGGTTCATGTTTCTGGGCTAGCTAGCTGTATATAACATCAGTTGGTCTGACCGTGTTCCAAATTACAGCACACACCCACCCTTAACCTGTTGTACGAATAAAATCATCCGATTGGTCGATACGGAGTTCAGAGAATAAAATGGCCCTTACTTGAGGAAGACATTTACTTTACTCATCTGTCTCTCTTTCTCTCACACATACAATAGTCTGTGCTTCATGTACCTCATTAGTGTCATCATTTTTTGCTTTTACAATTCTGCCTGTGCAAAATTAACAGTGAAACATGCCAATACTGAATCCCCCCTATTTCAGTAATGGTGCACTCTGATCTGGTTATTTTCATCCAGGCTGAGTTGGACCAAACCATTTGTAGATGGGGGAGCCTGGTAGCGCGTGAACAGAGGTCTGGGATCCAGTTAAGGAGAACAGACAAATCTATATGCATGTTAGGCATGTGCTGATGTGTAGATACGCAATAATGTTCC
>JAOTRR010000056.1:8312526-8323713 GCA_028570945.1 Gogo arcuatus
AGAGTACATGTGACAAAAATAAAGGCTTCGGCCTTGGTTCTTCTTCTTCTTCTTCGTTTGACTCATCGATTGACTGTTTGATTGACTGTTTGATTGACTCTTTTAGTGACCCTTTGAGTGACCCTTTGAGTGACCCTTTGATTAACCCTTTGATTGACTCAGTGATTGACTAATTGATTGACTCTTTGATTGACCCTTTGATTGACTTATTGATTGACTCATTGTTTGACTCAGTGATTGACTCTTTGATTGACTCTTTGATTGACCCTTTGATTGACTCTTTGATTGACTCATTGATTGACTCTTTGATTGACCCTTTGATTGACCCTTTGATTGACCCTTTGATTGACTCAGTGATTGACTCATTGATTGAATCTTTGATTGACCCTTTGATTGACTCTTTGATTGACCCTTTGATTGACTCATTGTTTGACTCAGTGATTGACTCAGTGATTTACTCAGTGATTGACTCATTGATTGACTCATTGATTGACTCTTTGATTGACCCTTTGATTGACCCTTTGATTGACCCTTTGATTGACTCAGTGATTGACTTATTGATTGACTCATATATTTACTCATTATTGGACTTATTTCTAATTACAATAACAAAACTTTTATGTACATGTCTACTTAAGTAACAAATACAATTGCTAAAAATAATGAGCCATTATTAGAAACTTACCTCAACCACCTCAATACCTCTGCCTCTAAAGAGAGACCAAATGACCACATTAATATCAGCATGTCTACTAATGTCTGTTCTACTTAATCTATATATTACATATACCTTTTTTTAGTGTGTTAGATGTCTAATAAAAAGCTAATTGGGATTCAGCTCCATGTTCCCTATATGTGCGGTATGAAATATAGTAGGGTACAAAAATATGAGGCCACTTGTGAAGATGCTTCTATTTTACATTCTTTTCAAATTTAATACAATTTTTTCATTATAATTTTACAAAATTCATTACAAATTATATAAGCAACAACTTGAGTCTTAAGTACACAATTTACATGAATTTCAGAATTTCTTAGTATTTGGCAGTCCCCTTTTGCTTTAATGACAGCCTGATGTAAACGTAATGCTAAAGTCTGACGATATAGATATAATCCATCAGAGTGTTGTCTGAATACCAAGGAAAGCGTTATCTGCCCTCTTTCGCATATATGATCTCACAGATGTGAACAACTGGTTAGTGTGGCTGCCACTGATGCCACTGTGATGACTGCCACAAATGACTGTGGCATTGTTGGGGTTCAAACTTATGATCTCTGTATGATAGGTTGAACACATTTCTGTTGCACCACTGAGGAGCAGTTTTAATTTGAAAAAAAAAAAAAAAAAAAACAATCCCAGATTTTCAGTGTGGTATCAGATTATTGGATCTCAATGCATATGCTATATATGTATTGGGAGGCTGGAGCTGCGTCCTAATTATTTTTTTTTATTAGACATCTAATACACTAAATAGGGTATATGTTATGTATTAGATTACTATGTAAAATACTACATTATGTATTGCAATTAGAAACCACATGTCCATTCTACTGAATCTATAATAGAGAAATATGTTGTATATACACACTATTTAGTCTGATAAAAATGCAAATTGGGCTTCAGCTTCCTACTGCCTATAAGTGCAGGATGAAATAAGTGCAATACATGGTCAATAGTGAGTGTAATTCAGCTCACTAATAGCCTATATAAGCAGAATAATCCAGGGGTGTGTATACTGCATATAGCCGACTACTTTAAAGTCCCTACTCCTTATACGTAACGGTATGAAATAATGACGTCACGTAGTGACAAGTAGTGCACTAGACATTCAATCAAATAACAACAAAATGTGAATTTTAACGCACATTTTTAACCTTGACCTATTAAGCGTCCTGCTCACTATAAAACGCACCCTACGCCCTATGTAGTGCCCTGTATGGTGCAGCAAAAAGTCCACTGAAAGTGCACCACATTAATTAATGCGCTAATATCAGATGTCCCGCCTTCCTGTATAAGTGCACTACATAGAATATAATATGGTGGATTCTTTACACGTCATGTAATGCACGCAAATTAAACTTCCGTTAATTAACTCAAGGGGAAAAAAAAAAGGTTTCCGGTTCTCACGCGCACAGGTGAGCGAACGCGCTCAGGTTCATCCTCCGCCGTTTCTTGACACTCAGACAGAAGCCCACTCTCCGGCTCGCCATGTCCGCTCCGACCTCCAGAGAGAAAGTGGGAGAGTGGACACCAGGATGCTCAGGGGCTCAGGACAGGGGAGGAGGAGGAGGAGGAGCCAAAGGGTAGCCCTCATGCATATTTAAATTGCTTGCGATTTGCATAAACAGTTTACATCGCCAGTATTGCAATGTCGCACAAAAACAACAATAAAAGTGATAATAAAAACAGAATAACAATAAATTATTGATTGTATTTATGTAGACTGTTTATGACAGTACAGATGTTACAGTGCTGCAGCACGTCAAAATATAAAACAAAAAATAAAATAAAAAAATCAATTTATAGCCTAATATTTTGCATTTTACTGACCTATATGTAGAATAAATATGAAACTTGGAGAATGTTGAGAGAACGTTGGTTATAACTTACAGTTTATTTAGGCTAATTAAAATTTACAGCATTTCGACATTCTAGATAGAATAATTTTTTTAACTTATAAGCTAATATTAAAAAAAAAAAGCTTATATATTTAAATGTGTTTAAATTTAAATATTTAAATATTTAAATTTAATATAAACATATGCTTATATATTTAAATGTGTTTAAATTTAAATATTTAAATATAGATTTATTTAAAAAAGTGTGTGTTAAGGGGGTGCCTAAATGACCAATTTTATGTTACTTGCGCGACTTAAGGACATCATATAGGCTATTTTGTAATTTGCATGTAAAATAAGGTTGATTATACTGTACTAATTATATTATTATAATTATTATTTATGATGATTTTAATAGTATATGCATGAAGACACTAGGCAGTAGAGATGCATGGTACCTTAATATCCACACTTCCTTGTAGTAGTTCTTGACTTCCTTTTATTATATGAGAACAATCCGAAACAGCATACTACCCTACTAAGTAGTACGCACATGTCATACGCTAGGTAGAGGCGTGGCTACTATTTTGGCGTACTGTCTAGTACGGAAGTATGAGAAACACAGGCTCTAACGCAGGCAACAGCAGTTAAAAAGAAAGTGAAAGTTAAAAAAAGAAAAAAACAGGAAAGCCGCTTTGAGCACAGAAGGGTTCAGGAGTCTCTCTTGTCAATGTTTTAACTCTAAATTGTGTAGGATAATCTGTATTTTTAACATTTATCCGCAATGTCTCGGGGCTCAAACGCCGGCTTTGACCGCCATATTACCATCTTCTCTCCTGAAGGGCGCTTGTATCAAGTCGGTAAGATCCCTAACACACTACCTAGGGGTTATGATGTGGAGAATACGATTTGAACATGCTTCATGCTTTTTTTTTTTATTCTAGCAAACTTCAGATATGTGTAAAGATTAGTTTTTAGGCTGTAAATTCTGTCCTGTTTGTGTATTAGCTTTGGCATTGTTGATTAGTCAGGTGAACACAAACCTGTGTGTGTCTATTGTGCTTTAAGTGCAAAAACCAGCTCCAAAAACACCATTCATAAGTGCACTACATAACTAGAGAGTCCGGACCCACTTGTAATAATTATTTATTTATTTAATAATTTAATTTAATTTCATTCTTTAAATAAAATAATATATGAACTAACGTCTCCTACACCCTTTCCAGTGCACTGTATGTACCATAAATCTATCCAGATCTAGTCCAGTTTTGGACTGTCATGTCATCGTCAGGTTAGCTAGCCTAGCTTAGCTGGTTAGAGGCTAACATGTTAGCTTAGCATTCTAACATGACTAGGGAGCTATTAAAATTAGCATGTGATATGATGAATTAGCTTTATAAACAACAAGCAACAAAAATGTCTCAAATGTTGGCACAGAATTAGCTCATTTGTGACTTTGTTTTGGCTAGCTAGATTAGCTTAGCCAGTTATAATTTAACAAAGCGTTAGCTTAGCATTATTTACAGATAACTATCATGTCAGCAAGTCAGAAGACACTTCAGCTAGCTAATGAATTGTGTTGGGTTTGTATTTATTAATATTTCATTGGTTGAATTGGTTGAGCTTTTTTAAGGTACACTAAATTCACATTTCCATGTGAATGGTTCAAAGGATACAAAAGATAAGGGTACTACCCCAGCAACAAGCAAAAAAGTACAGTTTAGTACCCTTTTATCCTGAGAGAAGTTAGCTGACTTTGGCTAGTTTTGCTAACAATTGTAACATTAGCTTAACCAAACTGTAGCTGGTTCATTCAGTAATATAAATAGTTTAGTGAATCTGAAGAAAAGGAAAAAATTGTTGGCATTGTCGGAAAACATTTCCGTCATAGACGACATCACATCTTTTTCTGTGTCGTCCTACATACAGTACGTAGCATACACTTTATGTCCAGTCTGCTGAGAGGATTACTGTACGTAAAACGTATCTTGGCGTCACATTATTTAGCATTATGTGTTTTTTTCTTCAGAGTACGCCTTTAAGGCCATCAGTCAGAGCGGACTGACCTCCGTGGGCATCAGAGGACAAGAATGCGCCGTCGTTGTCACACAGAAGAAAATTCCGGTACGTCTCGTTACAACTAAACCCGGAAGTGTCTTACTTCTCATTTGTTCAGATATTGGCTGTTGAGTATCAAGCTAGATACAAGTTAATTTATTTGTAAAAAATTCATCGGAACATGAACTCAGAAAATGTGGCAGTCGTGGAAATTAAGTTAGTTCGTAAAATCGCTCGTATCCCATAAGAGCTCCTGAGTTTATGTAAATTTACATATAAGGACACTCATGAATGTGATTCGATTCAAATCGTATAATAGTCAGTGAGTTACTGCGATTTTATATATAGATCATATTCGTGAAACTGAGTTATTTTATATTAACAATTTAGAAAACGATCCAAAACAAATCCATCAATTCAGACAAATAGCGATTTAATTAGAAAAAAGGGACAAGAGTCGTTATGTGTCTATGATAGCTGTCGGTAGCTGAATTATCAGATCATTTAGCGCACTCTGCATTTAGGAGGCTCTCTTTCACCGTTCAGTCTCTATTTTGTCATTTTCAGCTCTCTGTGAGCTTTGGCGTTTATGGAGTTTTGTGAGTGTCACTAAATGCAAATCCCTTGTACCATGAACACACTTGATATTTTATGGCTGATTGGTGTTTATCAACATACACACGTGATTATGAAGAAAATCAGTGACTTTTGTAAACCTGGTGGGAATTTTAAATTCAGTTTGGCCATGAAAATTTTGACAGATGACTTTGCTAAAAAAAAAAAGATAGATAAATGATGCTCTAAGTTAGCAAGAAAGGCAGGATGAGTTAATAAGATTAGCGTTAACTATGATCTTCTATTTCAAATTAAAAAGTGATGTCCTAATTCATCAGTCCCTTATTTCTAATCATACCTGAGCACACATGCTTGCCACCAAGCATTCAGGGCTGCATTTTCATCAAGATAGTTTATATTGAGATAAATTGATTTTAAAAAATGATAGATTAAAGAGATATTAAGCAAACTTCATCCACTAACATTTGGAGGAAGAAAGATAAGATGTTTATGGGTTCATTTCGATTTCAGTGTTCAAGCAAGCTATTACGTTTCCACAAAAATGAAAATAGAGAGAGAAAGCAGAAAGTTCTTGAATTACACTTTGAAACCGAGTTATTTTGTTATGCTGGTGTGTGTGTGTGTGCGTGTGTTATCGGTTATTCTCTCCCCTCACACATGCAGGACAAGCTTCTGGACGCTTCTACGATTACAAACATGTTCCGCCTCACGCCGCGCATTGGGTGTGTGATGACTGGACATTATGGTGAAGCTCTCATCTTGTCTTCTTACACACACACACACACACACACACACACACACACACACACAGACTGTTTGACTGTTGTCGTGTTGTGTTCTGTAGCCGACAGCCGCTCTCAGGTGCACCGTGCCCGCGTGGAGGCCGCTGAGTGGAAGTATAAGTTCGGCTATGACATCACGGCGGACATGTTGTGTCGACGCATCGCTGACATCTCGCAGGTTTACACACAAAACGCTGAAATGAGGCCTCTGGGCTGCTGTGAGTTCTTGTTCATTCTTTACTAGTTCCTGCTTAGCCTTACTATTGCTCAGTCCTACAGTGCATGAGTATTCACCCCCTTAAACATTTTGAAGCATCACAACTTGGAACTGAAATGGAGTTAATTACGATTATATTTAATGAGTCTACATATGGGACTAGATTATTTCAAGACCAACTGCATATGAGACTATTATAGTTTATCACAAATTACTTTTTATTTCATGCGCATAATCACAAAACCTGTCTTGACCTGCGTCAGGTATGATGCTGATAGCTGTGGATCCTCAGCACGGCCCTGTCCTGTATAAGTGCGACCCGGCCGGGTATTTCTGCGGTTTTCACGCCACGGCTGTCGGAGCCAAACAGACGGAGGCCAACAGCTACCTGGAGAAAAAAATAAAGAAGAGACCAGAGCTTACGTTCGACAGGACAGTAGAGGTAGAACAGTTTTCCCGTATGGCAGAATATGAGGACCTTTGAAAAACCAACTGTTTTTTCTTGATTCCACTGTTATTGCACCATTACATGCATTGTCTATGAAAAGGCCTTAGTGTACGTCATACGGAGATGATATCTGCGAGGGTTGCGCAAACCACCGTACTCTCTGAAGTTTCGTATTAGACGTATGAGTGCTCCAGTACTGCAGGTGGCGCTATTAATATTTTGTAACAATTTCCAAGACTACAGAAAAAAGATTGGCGCTCTTCAAGTCTGCATAGAAAAAATTGTCTTGTAGTCTACATCTTGGGCACACCTTGTTTGTAACGACCAATCGCAGGCTTAGTCATGTAGCGTGTTTGTCCATTCAGTTTGCTGATCTGCCACGAGCAAGACATGTCACTGGATATCATTTCCGCATGAACTACACCAAGGCCTTAAAGGACGTTATGGCTACATGCTGATTCACTACCCTCAGTCTTTAGCTAACTTACTAACACGTTGCCTAGCAACACTCTTCTTATGACTTCAACCAGATGAATGGTGAACGTGTTGCCTGCCCATATTGCAACCACAAATACACAAGATTCTTTTGAACACAAAAACGTCCATGCAGAGCCATATCAGCTCACTAACCTTCTGATTTGCTGGTTAGAGCTGGATAAATTACACTCTGGAGTCTACAATGACGTCGAATCGAACCTGTGACTAAAAACAGTGTTAGAACGCATCCTCGGTGTATCTTTGAGTGTTGTTCTCCTCCTGTCCTGTAGTTGGCGATCTCCTGCCTCTCATCTGTCTTATCGTTGGACTTCAAGGCCACTGAGCTGGAGGTGGGCGTGGTTAGTAAAGACAAGCCCAAATTCAGGTACGAAGCAAAAACATGTAATGTCTCTGCACCGAGTATGAGCAACTGTCAATCAAGTTCACTGTTACTGTAATTCCTCTCACTTTTCTGTCATGAGCGAAGCACCTCTATCCCTCCATCCCTCCTCTGTCTCTTCTTCCTGAACTTTATCTCAGTGTATACATGTCTTTCCTTCACTCTTCCACTCTCCCCTTTCTCCCTCACTTTTTACTTTTCTTTCCCTTATTTCATTCTTTCTTTCCTTCTTTCTTTTGTTGCTCTTTCTTTTTGCTAACTTTTTCTATCTTTCAATCCTTTAACTTCTTTAACAAATCTTTCTTTCTTTCTTTCTTTCTTTCTTTCTTTCTTTCTCTCTCTCTCTCTCTAGTTTTTGCTCCTAGCTCTCAAACCAGTGGAATGCTTACCAGCCTGAACATTAGAAAATGTGTCAGAATGTGTCTGTCTCACTAATTCTATCTATGTCTTTATTTCTCTCTCTCTCTCTCTCTCTCTCTCTCTCTCTCTCTCAGAATTCTAAGTGAGGAGGAGATCGAGACTCACCTGTTGGCGATAGCAGAAAGGGAGTAGGCGTGCCTTTATAAACCCTGCCCATTGTGGGTGGGGTCACCACGTTGAACCCACTGTCATGTTTCAGTATAGCAGTTTTTTTTCCTAATAATAATATCTGATAAGAAGCACACACCATGTTGCAGTTTTCCTGAGTCCCAGATGAGATGAAACATCTTCAGTGAGAGGAATTTGATGATGATATACATGTATATCTCAATAGGTATATATATATTTTTTTTATTAAACACACCGTTTGACTTACAGCACATCACTGAAATAAAACTCAACACATAGACCCGCAAAAATGTTCTGTGTTTTTGTTGTGCCTCAGCGTGCAGTTCTTAGTCCGACCACCAGATGGCACCAAATGCATAGAAAAACATGAGAAATGCACATTTTACTTCAACTCATCTGCTTATAACTGTAATACACTTCATGAGGTGAAAATGGGTGTGTCAGATCAGTGGGCACTTCCCAAATTAACTGATGCCTCCTGACCATGTTGGCATCGTGGATTTTGGTTACTATGACAACAACTCAAGTGACTCAGGTTGTTAGTGGTTCTCAGAGAGGGTTTGTGAAGCATATCCAGATGATCCGTGATTTTTATTTTTAATTTTGTGACAGCGGTGGCAATCACAACACACTATTATCAAAGCTGTTATAGTTAGTATTTAGTTTGTGCGTTGCTGAAACATCCACATTTGCTGCTGTGTGTATGTACATCATGTATTTTATGACAGTATTTGTGTATAGTGTTTAGATATACGTGTGTATGCAGTTCCTCATGCAAGTTCACCTTCTCCAAGGTGTGTGTGTGTGTGTGCTTTCGTAGGCAGCAGGATTACTGGCGAGCCGTCTGTCTGCTTTCGCAAAATGCTGACCAACAGAATGCAGATTAATCTGAGAGTGAGAGAGGAAGAGGGTAGAAAAGAGGGCAGATGTCTAGAAGGGGGGTTGGAACAGGATGCTAAAAGTCCTGCCATGTACATTGTGTGTGTGTGTGTGTGTGTGTGTGTGTGTTTCACAAATATGACAAGTTCATTTAAATCTGCTTTACTACGTTTCTTTTAGAGACAGACAGACAGGGAGAGATGAGAGACAGGCTAGAAAGTGTGTGTGTGTGTGTGTGTGTGTGAGGGAGAAAGAGAGAGATTAGTGAGGCCTGGTGATTAGTACAGCATAGTGCACAGAGGGATTAACCTTGTTCAGCCACGAGCTCAACCTGCAGCTCTGCAGTCATGCCGCAACACACACACACACGCGCACACACACACACACACACACACACACACACACATGCACAATGGTACCAGTCAGGAACAAAGGCTCTGTGAGGACACCCCTTATGAACACTTGCTGCTTGGTGTACGTGTGTGGTCATTTCAGTGTGTGTTTGTGTGAATGTGTGAGAGAGACCATGTGTTTAGTTTTTGTAAGGACCAAATGACAGGGTCGTCATATGACAGGGTCCTCGTAATGACTGGAAAACATGATACTGTATTATGGAGACATTCAGATGGTCCCTGTAAAAAAAAGAAAAGTAGTTTTTAAACAAACTACTAATAATCTTTATTTTTTTATTTCAATTTTACATTTGAGTTCCTTTGTAAACAAATCAGTTCAGCAAGAAATGTAAAATAAATTAGAATTTTGTTGGATTTCATAGATATTATCGTAAACTTAAAGTTCCTGTGTATAAAGCATTCCTGTAATAGTGCAAAAGTTATCTGTAAAGCACTTATCATACACAAAAGTAATTCATAGGGCTTTACAGAATAATGCATACATAATATTAAAGAAATTATTATTATTTAATACATTAAGTCATAAACCAACCAAAGAATGTCAAAAACATTGACAATGACATTTAATTGAGTACTACTGTAAATATTATGCTATACATTTGTGTATAATTGTAAAAAAAAGTTTTAAAAATTACATAGAACTCAGTATGAATTTGGACAGCTAATTTATATATAATATACTTTTGAAGAAAATACTTTTATAGTTTCAGTCTTATTTTAGTCATTACTGTTAGTGTTAGTGTCAGTGTAGTTGATTAATTACTACAAGCAATAAAAAAGTTAGTACCTTTTCTAAATTTTTGCTCAAAATGTTCTTTTTACGTTCCTGTGGAATGCTAGACTGATTTACAAACACACACGTCCTGTGACTAACGAGTCGTTAACGAGTCGCTAACATACGGCAGCTCCTTCATGGCTTCTTCATTACTACATTACTTGTTGCTTGTGTGAACACAGTTATTACGCTGATTATACTCCACAACTATGTGCAACTATGAGGGTGAGTCAAACGAAAACCTTAAAAAATGTGCGATGTAAATTAGAGAAACACTTCTGGTGCATTGTTCTCAACAGCCCCTTCTACAGCTACATTAAAGCTGATGCACTTTTGTGAAAACGATGCAAAAAAAAAAAAAGGTTTTGACGACTCACCCTCATAAATACATTTCATTGATTTTCACGAGTGTCATACAAATACAATTACCTTTACTCTCATTGTATAAGTACAGCAAGCTTTGGTGTGCAGTTCCCCATCACGTCACTTATGCTAAGATTTGGCTAGCTAGCATTATATAGTATTATATAGTATTATATAATATTATATAGCCTAACAAAACAGAAATTACAAAAAGTGTTTTTTTCCCCAAGATGATAAAACATTTTATGAGAAAGTAACTCTTTGTGAGGACCAAAGGTCCTCATAATGACTGGAAAACATGACATTGTGGGCACATTCAGCTAGTCCTAATAAAGAAAATAGTTTTTAAATAAACCACTACTAATCTTTTTTTTACTTTTACATTTCTCTTATTTCCTTTCTGACCAAATCAGTTCAACAAAATATTTAAAATAAATTACGAATCTCTTGAATTTCACAGACTTTAACATAAACCTAAAAAGTTACATACTGACCCCAACTTCAAGTATTGCTAATTAGTTTTATTTTTCTAAAGAAAAAAAAAAGTATTCTTTACAGTTGGTGGGTGTCATATGAATACAAATACCCATTGTGCATCAGGTAAATTATGCTAGTTTTGGCTAGCTAGTATACATTTATATATACACACACACACACACACACACACACACACACACACACACACCCACAC
>JAOTRR010000056.1:8662479-8672597 GCA_028570945.1 Gogo arcuatus
TCTATCTATCTATCTGTCTGTCTGTCTGTCTGTCTGTCTGTCTGTCTGTCTATCTGTCTGCCTGTCTGCCTGTCTGTCTATCATGAGGATGACATTGTTTGTTTGTGTGTGTGTATGTGTGTTGCAGGAGAGCTAAAAACAGCGACGTCATTAGATCGGGAGAAAGTTGAGCGGTACTCTCTTGTTGCCAGGGCGACTGACGGGGGCGGGCTTTCGTGTGAGGCAACTGTTTCCATCACGCTACTGGATGTTAATGATAACCCTCCTCGCTTTGGCTCCGCCCATTACGAGACGAGCGTTTATGAGAACACAGCTGCGAAAGCACTACTCACACAGCTAAATGCCATAGATCCAGACCTGGGTATGAAACACACACACACACACACACACACACACACACACACAGCGGGGTTTCTAACTTCCCCTGCATTATTGATGAGTTCCTGTGTGAGCGTGCAGTGCTGTGTACGATCTGCTCTGCAGTGTTGCTACATGCCTCCGTTCACATTTTTTCCAATACTGGTGTTTTTCGCTCTGTCTGGGAGGCAACCACATGTGCATATGTTTGAAATGTCGAGTTTAAAGGCTGAGTCCTTGACATGTAAACAATCTGCAGAATGAGTTTCAGAATGAGGTTTTTTTAAATGCCAAGAATCTGCTGAAAACATTGAGTTGATAGACAGCCACTGGAGTCACTATGTGCAGGGGGATTTTTCTGATTTAGGGAATGTTGCTGCTTAAGGACAGAATGCTGCCAAGATATTTCTACTGTTTTACTGTTGACAACACGCCTCCGTTGATGGTGAACAACTGAGACTCTGTTGTGCCTCTAGTATTACAATTGGCCAGGATTTCAGGTTTTGAGATTTTTTTTAGATGTTTAACCCCATTTTCTTGTAGACGGCATCAGCAACATTCTATGGAGATCCTCTCAGCTCAGTATGTGGCAAGATTTGGCTTTTGTACTGCCATGAAATCTCATTTCATTCAACCAGAATCCTGCGATAACTAGTGTTGTGTTTTATCTCTTGATAGAGTAGGATGGAGTAGGATAGAGTACTAGGAGAGATCTATTGGGATCTACAGCCTGTTTTCCTAAGACTCAGGCAAAGAAGAGTGCTCTTCGCCGGGCACTGCTTTCGAGCTAAGGGGGAAGCAATATCACACCTATTACTGTGGAGCCCGAGCAACTGCCCGGTTAGATCAAGGAAGTTCATTTTCCTGGCGATTCTGTCAAAGGATACCGGGATTCATGTGCAGGATTTCAGCACAGCAATGGCGGACAGAGAGGTGTGGCAAGGGGTTGTTCGAAGAATCTCAGCCAAGGCCAAAGGATGATGATGATGATGATGGATGATGATGAGGATGGAGTAGGATATGACACACATTGACAACCTGGTCTAGGGATACAGTCTTGCTGACACAGAAAGACTCAGAATCCATCCCGCTCAAGGACGTGTGGACTTCCTGATGGATGCTTGTTATTTTTTTCTAAGCAGTCACACTTTTGTAGGATAGTCCACAACAGCTCCTTGTTCACTACAACAAGGGTTTGGACAAGTCGATTAATACAACAAATAAGTCTTGATGCTGTTTCTTGCACTTTTCTAGCAGCTGCCTGGAAGTGATAATGTCTATTATATTTTATTTTGTGCAAAAGCCAATGGAGACTTGTGGAAGTACACTATAAGGCCAAATGTATGTGGACATCTGACTATCACACCACCCATATGTGCTTGTTGAACATCCCATTTCAGACTTGTCCCCCCTCCACTCCTGTGTGGATTTGTGCTTTCAGCTATAAAAGCATTGGTGAGGTCAGACACGGATGTTCGGTGAGAAGGCCTGTTGGACAGTCCATGTTCCCATTTTTTGTTCAGTGAGGCTGAGGTCAGAGCTCTGTGCACGCCACTTGAGTTGTTCCATTCCAACCTTGGTGAGCAATGTCTTCAAGGACCTCGCATTGTGCACAGGAGCATTGTCATGCTGGAACAGGTTTGGGCCTTTTAGTTCTAGTAATGCAAAATCTTAATGCTACACCATACAAAGACACTAGACAATTGTGTGCTTCCAACTTTGTGGCAACAGTTTGGGGAAGGCTCGTGTATGACATTGATGGTCAGTTGCCACATACTTTTGGCCATATAGTGTATCTGTTAAATGATCCTCTGCAGTGGAAAATAATGATGTCCCTCTTCTACTGTACTTATACTTTCTGCTACTTTCTGTGACAGCTCTGTTACCTTTGCTTCTCACTGGCTAACGAACAGGCAAAAGAGCTCTGGTAATTGGGTATGGTATGTTTAAGGGTCTAGCTCAGAAGGTTGTAAGAACATTGTCTGGACCAGGTGCCTCTTTTTACCATTATTAGATTTGACCAACTTTTTTGTGAAAAAAAAAACCAAAACGTAATTTTCAAAGCAATTTGAATCAGAATCAGTTTCTTGCAGCTGATCTGCAGAACTCTAGTTAGAACTTTTCCTGTAATTGATATCAGAGATATCCTTCTGCTGTTTCTGTAGACAGCTTTACCATCTTTATTTTTGTGCCAATTTTAATACCTCTGAAGGATACAACCTTCCCCCTCAGTCCTGGCTAATGGACAGATCAAGAGCTCCAGCTGGAATGTTGTCTGGATTGGGTATCTTGTGAATTTTAATGGAGCACCACTTTTTTTTCCTGAGTTAACCACCTGTTGTTACCCTTCGGTCCTCTAAATGGAGTCCACCCCACCACCCTTGGAGAAGCCCCCTGGAACTCCAGCCCAAGTTCTCAGAGTTCTTCCCCCACAATTCACAATCACTCTCCATACCACACAGTTAAAGGCATGGTCTGAACTTGCAAAAAAACTTTCGAACTGCTTTTAGATTTTCTGTAAAAATGAAAGGATCGTGTTGCTCTTGTAGAATGCTAAAATTGGTAACATTTTAATCAGTTCTGGGCTGGACTGAGACAGCTTCAGTGTGTTCAGCCAACCTATGAAAGATTTTGGGCTTGAGGTTGTGACAACCTTTGTTTACAGCTTTATGAAAGTGTGCTAGTTTGTACCCCAACACTTGATTTTCTGTCAGTTTGTAGTGCAAGCCTAGCCTCTAAGGCAGAGGGGCAACAAGTGGTTGCCTCCACATAGGAGACCATCTTATGGAGCCTGTAGCAGTCTTGAGATATCCTACTGATTCTGCCTGGGGTTGCAAGAACCTCAGTTACCATATGAGACCACAAGTTCTTGGTGTATGAGAGGCTCTGTACTTGCAGGGGAAACCTTGTGCCTTGTTCATGGTGCCTTATAAGTGTTCATTTGTGAGTTGTAATAACCTCATTTCCCATCTTGGCACATTCAATATGCCTCCATGTCATTTCTTTGCTCTGTCAGGGCATGTAAAACTTGAAAAACTACTTTAAGCTACTGGTTCTGTTCTACTATAGTGAACTTCAACCATTCATGCAACATTTTGGTCTGAAATTGTAGGGGACACTGTTCACAGTGGAACAGCCATGTTGAATTGATGTTGAATACTGATGTTACTGATGTTACTCTGTAAACGGAGAAGTCGTCGAGAAATCTACCCCAAGTTGACGAGTTGAAATTTCAAGTAGAGGGCGTGTTTTTGGTGGCTTTTACCGGTTGTAGGTAGGGAATTACACATTGCAACTTCACCTTGAATGCAGCATTAGACCGTTTCTTTAACTGTCCATAGCTGTCCTGTGGCAAAACACTTGAAAACCAGAAAAGGGGTTCTTGTACACATCTTGAAATCTGAAAAGGTATAGGTACTCAATCCCAGACAGGGAAAAGTATTGAAATTCTGCAAAAAAGGTATGGAGCGTCTGTAGTCAAAGGAAGACACCAAGGTTCTTGGTTGTCTTTGGACATTCCCATATTTTGTGCACTAATGCAGCCTCCTGAATGCATATCACATGTCACATTTTCCTGAACCTGAACATGGAAAGCTTTGAAAGCTAAAAAAAATTGAGAGAAAGTATTTTTACAAGGAAGTGGCAAAAAGCTTGCAGAAACCGTAATCAGACAAACCTGCGTTATGCATCAGTTTTCTTTCTGTGATCTCTCGCTCATTCTGTCTCTCTCTGTGTCTCAGGTGAGAGCCGTAAAGTAGTGTACTCAGTAGTAGACTCGGCCGAAGGTGTCTTCTCCATCGATAAGTGGACTGGTGTGGTGGCTCTGGAGCGACCGCTGGACCGTGAGGTCCGATCTTCATACCTTGTGGTGGTACGGGCGTCTGACCTAGGCGTCCCCTATCGTCTCTCATCTCTTGCCAACCTGACCATCACTGTGCTAGACGTAAATGACAACCCTCCTGTGTTCGAGCGGCGTGAGTACAGTGCCACGCTGGGCGAGGATGCAGCAGCTGGCACCGCAGTGCTTCGTGTCCATGCACACAGCAAGGACATCGGTACTAACGCTGACATCTATTACAGCATCCGGTCCGGGAACACGCAAGGGCACTTCAGCATTGAAACACATACAGGTGAGAAGACTAATCTTATACTGAAGGGTCTAAGTGCACAGAATGAACAGGTATCACTATGTCCCAAATGCTAGCATACTAGCATGCTAAGTAGCAAGCCAATATAGTCCCATTCTGTAGTTATAAGATAGGTACTGCTAGATGACTATACACTGTTTAGTATGTCTAGTTTTAGACAAATCCTAGGTCATGGCATGGCTTTTTTATGGTGGCTAAATGTTTTAGTTAGTTAACACAGTTTCTAAATAGCATCTATCGAAAGTTGTACTATTGTTGTACTATTTACATACAGTCAGTCAATATGCAGATGTCTTATTCCGTTAGCCTGACAGGATTGCTGAGAGGATTTTAAGTCATATTTGTAAATATTCATAATCTTCACTGATAATATTGGCTAGCTAGCTAACCTGACAGGATTTTTATATATATGCATAATTTTCACTGCTAATATTGGTTAGCTGACTAACATGAGATAAACCTGACAGTATTTCTGAGAAAACCACTTTACACACAATCTTTTGTGTGTAAAGGTACTTTTGAGGGCTGGGTGCCTTCTTATGAGAAAGGATTGTTGTCACTGATAAACATTTAGCTAGCTAGCATGGAATGCTATACAGTCCATTATGTATGTTAGTATTTAGTATTGAGACATGGACACAAGCAGTTTCCAGTTTTCATTGTGTCTGGAAAGCTTTATTGTAACTGCTAAATATATATAGACAGCTAGCTAACAGTGCTTGCTAAATAGAATTTATCACAGACCGGTGCTATAACATTTTTTTTGACACATGTTAGTAGTATTTGATTTAAGATGTTATAGATGCTATGGTAACTGGGACAGCATTGTTGTGGCTGCAAAATGCTGTGCTAGCTAATACTGCTTGCTCTGGTGTTTGGATTGAAATTTGTTAGGCTGAAATTTATCCATGCTTATTTGACCCCACACACACACACACACACACACACACACACATTTCATTCTATAATGTAATTCGGCTCTCTCTGTTCTAGCCAGTATATAAAGCTGAGATATAGACAGCCTGAGGCCGTTTGTGTCCTAAATCACAGCCACCCGCCTCTTCACTCACTTAATCTCGTTCTCACACACACGTTCAGACACAGTTCAGCTTACAGCTCACGTTTGCTCAAAGTTTCCTTAATAATTGCTTTGCATAGATATTTAAAAATGCTATGCATGGATGGTGTCAGTACCTACACACTATTCACCACATAGTGCATTGTTTAGGTGCCTTTTTTGAAGCACATCATTTTCTTTCAAGGGTACATTATACACTGCATTAGATACACTAGAGAATAACCGTACAGAAGAATGCACAGTACTGCTTATAGATGACCTTTGTAGTGTGCAGAGTGTGTGTTTTAAAAGCATGATGATGATGATGATGATGTGTGTGTGTGTGTGTGTGTGTGTGTGTGTGTGTGTGTGTGTACGTAGGAGCAATCTCCGTGTCTCACCCTCTGGACTTTGAGACCTGTAAAGATTACTTTCTCACGGTAGAAGCTCGCGATGGCGGAACTCCACCCCTCACCGCTGTTGCCATGGTGAACATCAATATAACGGATGTCAATGATAATGCGCCAGTGTTTGGGCGTGACCTTTATAGTGCCATCATCAGGGAGGACGCTAACATCGGTGATGCCGTCGTCAAGGTAAAACAACAACCAGGAAAGGAAAGAGAACAATAACTTTGCTGTACTGTAGCTTGTTCAGTAGCTAGGTGCTAGCCTGCTAGTTAATTGGTTAAGCTGTAAGTTACCTTCGAGACATGTTGGTCTGGTTGCTTAGGTTACCGCCGAAGACATCGACAGCCAGGTGAACGGTGACATCCTGTACTCCATCGTCAGCGGCGACCGCGAGAACCAGTTCTTCATCGAGCCAGTGACAGGCCAGATCAAAGTAAACAAACAGCTGGATCGAGAAATGGTGAGGACCAGTACCACAGTTTCCATGACAACAAGCCCACCAAGTCAGCCCAAATGATCCGTTATCAATTTAGTAAAAAAAAAAAAAAAATTCTCCTTAAAAGTGCTAATACATTACTTTCTTGGTATTAAACTGACCCTTAAGCTTGAATGTCACTTGGGGAAACATGATTATGTGCAAATAGACATAAAAATATAACTGAAGGGCAGGTATTAAATTAACACAGGCCTGTTATAATTTCTCAAAATTATGTACGAGTATCTCAAAATGACGATGTCATTGCAGTAACATGTTGCCCACATATGAAAACACGTTTCTTTTACATTTTTAAGATCCAAACTTAGTACAGGTATCAAGTAAAGAATAAAACACTTGCAGTAATAGGAAATTAATCAACGATGTTGATTGTTACAACGCTGTTACCACCCTGAAATCGAATATTTTCCACTAACAGCACATCGTAGTGTTTTATTAAATCACACCAATTTGACAATGATTACAAATGGCACTTACTTTTTATCCATTTCTAGTTACATTTAATTTCCTGTTATCACTTAAGTTATATAGCAGCTATCAGCAGTCGTTCCTTCTCCAGCCTCTCTTATTTCTCTCTCTTGAAGTTTGTCATGTTACAATGAGACACTGAAGAGTTTCCAGTGGAGACTCCTTCCATACATGTTAAATGAATAAATCATGTCCTTACAGAAACCGTCACCATATCAATGATTATTCATTGTGGTTAAATAACAACATTTATTCCCTATTTATTATTATAACATTATAACCCTATTTATTATTAGTCTTAGGTTACAGATTGCACGCATACATTCGCCTCGTTATCTGGGATCTTAGTAAAGCAGAGTCTGTATGTGATGAATTTGTATTAAAAATCTATATTATAAATCTTACAGCTATAATCTTTCACTAAAAATCCATCATATACATTTTGCTATAAATTATCCATTGTTTAAAAAATATTCTATAATTATTCTGTAATTCTGTTCTCTCTGTCTGTCTGTCTGTCTCTCATCCTGTCTGTCTCTCCAGATTGCGGGTTATGCATTGGCAGTAAGAGCTCTGGACAGCGGAGTTCCCTCCATGTCTTCAACTGTGATCGTTAACATTGACATCTCAGACATCAACGACAACCCACCCACTTTTTCTCCAGCCAATCACACGGCGGTTATTCAGGTACACTCGATGAGTGACACACTCATAGCTCAGTGTATAAAAATATACAGACCTGATTATGATTCGTTCTTTTATTGACAGGAGAATAAGCCAATCGGGACGAGCATCCTGCAGTTGTCAGTCGCCGATAAAGACGCCGCCCACAACGGCCCGCCTTTCCGTTTCCGCATCCTCTCAGGAAATGAGGGGGCGTGGTTTACATTGGACAGGGAGGGGCTTATAACGTCCAATCAGATGTTCCGCAGGTCTGAGAGAACGGAGTATGTCATTCAGGTTGAGGTGAGAGCAAGAGTGCTAGTCAAGATACGCTATGCTACGTTTTACAAGTGTGCTGTAGCTTCGACAACAAAGTAATGTGTATAATACTTATAGTAGCCTAATTGCTTTTCAGTTACTGCATTTACTATGTGTAAACATGCTTCACAAGCAGTTAATGCATTCAGTTAACTAAATCCTAGCTATTGACACAATAATATGTTAGCCTAGCATTCGGTATTCAAACATACTAACTATGTTAGTATTTTAAACTCGGGTTCTTTGGTTTTTGTTACTAATTTATCTTGACCAATCTTGGCACTCCAGGCCCGTGATTCCGGCAGGCCCCCATTGTTGTCCACAACACTCGTGCACGTGCGCGTGATCGAGGAGAGTGTGCACGTGCCTGTAGCATCTCCGCTGCACGTGCACATTGTCACGGTGGAGGATGAGTTCCCGGGAGGTGTGATTGGCCAGATTCACGCCACAGACCAGGACGCTTTTGACATCCTCACTTATGGACACACACACCAACAGAACAGCCTCTTTAAGGTGTGTGTGTGTGTGTGTGTGTGTGTATGTGTTACATCTGTCGCTCTCTCCCAATACTGGTGTACTGTACTATAAAGCCTCCATCTTTCTCTCTGTCTCAGGTGAACCCACGTGATGGACGCATCATCGCTCTTTCCGGCCTGGACGCGGGTCGCTACTCTCTGAACGCCACGGTGACGGATGGCCGTTTCTCTGTGAGCGTGCCCGTGAGCGTGTACGTGGAGTGGGCGTCGGCTGCTATGCTGCGTCACGCTGTTACAGTGCGCTTCGAGCGCGTCTCGCCACATGACTTTGTCTCACGCCACCTCACTGCTGTTCGCCGCGCCATCACCGATGCCATGGGAACAGGGACGCCCGATGCCCTGCATGTGCTCAGCGTACAGCCAGTGGAGACAACGGGACAGCTCGATCTCCTATTGGCTGTGGAGGCTCCAGGGGGCGGCGGCTACCTGGCGGCAGCGCTAGTGAGCCAGAAGCTAAGTGCAGCACGGCGGCGGCTCGAACAGGTCCTGCGCGTTTCCGCTGTTCTGGATAAGAACTGTTCAGGCCTGGAGTGTGGAGAGGCGCGCTGCGAACAGGCCATCACACTTGACACACACGCACTGCTCACATATACCACCAGCACCAGCAGTTTCGTCTCACCGCGGTTTCAGCGGAGCGCACGCTGCGTCTGCACTGGTGAGTCATGGAAAGAGACCACCACTGATACGGCGCTCTGCAAAAGTACAATTTGATTTGTACAATAAAAGAGAAAAAAAGCATGCTACCATCACCATGCTTCACCGTGGGTATGGTGATCTCAGGGTGATTATTTAGAGGTTTCTTAGCAAGAGGGGTGAATACTTATGCAATTAGAACTTTAATTGTATTTTTGTAAATAATTCTGTAAACTATTTACTAACTATTTACTATCACTATTACTATATTACTATTTACTAGCAGTAGTGACATGATAGTGTGTGTGTGTGTGTGTGTGTGTGTGTGTGTGTGTGCGTGTGTGTGTGTGTGTTGAGCTAGTATGAGTATTGTGACTGAACCCTGCCAAATATCTTTCTGGATATTTTGATCTCTCTCTCTCTCTCTTTGACAGATGGGCGGTGTTCTGCAGTGATGGACGTGTGTGAAGACGTGATCTGTCCCGATGACATGCAGTGTGTGAAGACAGACAACAGTAGAGGACCGTACGCCTGCCAGTGTCCGCCAGGGAAACTAGGAGAGTGTGCAGGTGTGTGTGTGTGTGTCTGTTTGTTAATGTATGTGTATGTATTCCTACTAAGTGCTGTGTGTGTTTCTCAGACAAAAGACAACATACATAATTTGTTGATGACATCATAAAATATATGCAAATTCAGGTCACTTTATACAAATTTATGCAAATCTTCTAGACATTAACTACAGATGTATGTAAATGTACAGAGTAAGGGGTTCGAGAGAGGTGTTTAGTAAAAGGGTGTGTTTGTGTTTGTGCATGCCCAGGTCACACCTCTCTGAGTTTCTACGGCAACAGTTATATAAAGTACCACGTGATAGACGGCTGGAAGAGTGATGAGGTGAAACTGCAGCTCCGCATCAGAACACTGCAGAGTAGCGGAGTGATCCTGTACACACACCTCACCCCCTGTGCCATGCTAAAGGTCCACACACACACACACACACACACACACACACACACACACACACACACACAC
>JAOTRR010000056.1:8804153-8820556 GCA_028570945.1 Gogo arcuatus
ACACACACACACACACACACACACACACACACACACACACACACACACACGAAAATCAAGCCATTTCCACAAACTCGACTTATCTAACTGCACTGAAAAAGGCGCTAGTTTCTCAAAGCCGTACTTTTTACACACTTGCGTGAAGAGCTCACGCGGCGTCACGACGCCTTTTTTGGCCTCCTGGATTTCGTTGAGCAGCTGACACATGGCCAGCGTGAGAGAACCAGGTCTCGGTAACCGCACCTGCAAAGGATCCTGAGGAAAAAAAAATACCATTAAAAAAGTTATATGTGGCACACTTTAGTGTTTTTCCTGTTCAGCTAATTCAGATATTAGCAAGTTGTTCATGATACCTGTTAGCGCAGCGCTTACAAAGAGTGAATAGACAAAGAATAGAAATTAATAGAAATATTTCTGAGAGTTCCACAAATCTCCAAGCTCTTTAATAATTCATTTCTATTAAATTTCATGTTTTTATTGTCATGGTATCCACCTCCTTAGAAATTCGGTTAGCGGTTAATGCTAGTCATATGGAATCTTTTCTTGGTAATTTATCAACATATCTGAGGGAAATGTCGATGTTCTTGACATTTTTGTCTGGTTTTCGTTGTCATTGTACCTTTCCGTCGTCTATATAAAAGATTCTGGAGCTATGAGTTAGCGCAGTCATTTATTAGCCTTTGCTCAGCGTCTATGTTTCACAGTTGCCTAGCAACAGTTATCTCAAAGTCTTTCTGTGTGGGAAAAAATGATCACACTTGAATTAACTGTTAAAGAGCTTTACAATTCTGTAATTTTACACATTCCCTCTGTGATTGTCTTAACAGCCAATGCATACATTTCTATGGTACAATGTTCTCAGTGTAATTTTATTAACAGCTTATATTTCCCAGAGCCCTGTCTTTTTAAAGGCCCAACATTTCAAGGGCATGAGGTTCCCAGGTCCCAATTTTCACGTTTGGGAATACTGTTGCTAGGCAACATGCTAGCAAACATTGATTAGCTTTTGCTCCGCATCGATGACTGAGCTAGCTTCCAAAATCGTTTATACAGACAACGTACAGGTACAACAACATCAGAAACTCTCAGGAACATTGACATTTCCCTCAGATATGTTGATAAACTTCTAAAAAAAAAAAAAACTCTCTATGACTAAAAACAAAAAACAAAACACACTGTAAGTACACTTAGCATCAATTGCTAACCACATTTCTGAGGCGGTAAACACCACCACAACACTTCCTGTTTATTTAATGTAAACATGAACACTGGACGGTGCAGTAAATGTGTGACCACTTTTCTGTAATTTGCTAAACATTAGCAAAGAGAAAGTGGTACAGTTTATAACAGAAATGTGAGACGTACCAGTTCAGAGGATGATGGTGTGATCAACACACTCTTTTCTTCATCCCTGAAATCACTGAGGAGTTGACGCAGCAGCCAAGTCTGCGACAGATTCTGAAACACACAAGTTAGAGATTTTAACGTCCCCACCCGATTGGATTCCAACAGCGAGCTAAATTGAACGTAAGGGTTAGCATTAGCAAACATAGCATAAGGTTGAGTAAAGACGTGTTAGCATAGCTGTTAGCAACAGGATGCATAGCATAAACATGTATGTGTACTCGAGTGCTCTTTTCACAAGTTCTCTTGCTAGCATAAGCTATAGCATTAGCATCAGCGACAGTATTATAGGACTTACTGCCATGTTGCTTTTCTTAGTACGAGGTTCAACTGTTCAAATGTGGTACAAAGAAATATAAACAGATAAAATACAGTATAAAAATCTGCGGACCTGCAGCACAGCATTGAAGAAACACGTATTGCCAAGGTTGCCGAGGCCTCTCACAGGTACGGTGCCGGATTGTGTTTCTTGGCCGTTTTGCTTCACACACTTCTTGTTTTCCTTCGACTCTTCTTCAGCCTCGTTTTCCTGCATGGCGTCACTTGAAGTGTTCTTCTCTTCCTTCGGTTCTTAATCGAGAGAATTTGGAAACAACTCGCAAATCAGTGGAATTCTAGCTAACAAAACATTTACACTCATGCTAAATTCTACATGATGTTTCATAGGAATGTAATGTTGTGAGTTGCGGGCTCCAAGGATCCTTCGCAAGTACTTGCCAAGTTGCATACAATACGGCACTAAAGAGACCACAGATGAAGATAATTCCTCAATGCTAACCCTGTCAAATGCCTGCTGATAGCTGATTGGCTGATGGCGGCCATGTGGCGCTTTAAAGCACAAATGTCAACACTATGCTCCCAAAATTTTCTAAACAGGACCCCATGTCTCTCAAGAGCCCACTGTTTCAAGGACACAGTGTTCCAGGCCCCTGCGTTGATTCCTTGTAAATGTGAAAAGGGCTCCATGTTCCACATTTCAGGAACCTGACATTTCAAAGGCACAATATTCCAAGGGATGGATGTTTCTCGGACCTTGTATTGAATTCTTCATGAATTCAGAAAGGATCCCATGTTTATTTGGGTAAATTTGGAAAGGGCCCTACATTGCAAGGGCACAATGTTCCCAGGGAACAATGTTCCCATGTTCCAAGCTGACTTTGTAAATTGGAAATGGCCCCACATTCCAGGGCCTTGTTTTGGAAAGGACCCTATGTTGATGCTTTGTAAATTTTGAAAAGGGTCTTATGTTCCCTGAGCATTTAGCAGAATCACTGATGCATTTCTGGGTCACCATGTAGCTATGGTCAGTTTATTTAGCATACTAAAGTGCTAAATTTTATGCCATCTTTAGTACGCAACTACAATAACATCGTACAGTACAATTTTTTTTCGTATAGTAACAATTTTTAGAAGTTTGGTTGAAAACTTGTTAAACACTTTGATGAATCCATACATAAAGTACATACTTCACTAAGGCACTTACTCCTAGTGGCAGTTTTGTGTGTGGATTCACCCAGCATTTGTTTCTTGATGTTGGAGACAAGCTGAGCCAGTTGTCCCGTGCTGGAGTAGTAGATATTGTCATCGCAGATGTAACACCTGAAAAAATTTGCAGGGTTTGTTTCAGCGTTCATACATAAATTTTCTGTCAATTTTCCAGACGTTTCTAAGTGAAAATACTTGAATGATATTAGACGCTAATTCTGTATCATTTTGGGGGAAAAAAGCTAACTAAAAATGCTTAGCTAACTATTGATCTAAAAATTATATCTGTACAAAAGAACAATTGAAAAAGTTCTAAATTAAAGCGAGACATCTCACTTTAAAATCCTTCTAGCTAGTAATTACACGTAGTCACTGTACTGTAGAATGATGGCTAATCGTCAATTTCTAGCTAAAGAATACGAAACACGATCGCTAAAATACTAATACAATATTTAGAATAACAGTGTATAAAGAACATAAAGATAACAAATCTAAAAATATATCTAGCTAGCTCAAGTTACACGATACAGCAATTAGCTAAATAATGTTAAACGCATTGCTAGCTAGCAAACACACCTTATAATTCAGCTTATGAGTATGAAACCTAGTTTACAAATATGTAGCTAAAGCTAACAATGATTTCTTGTGAAATGACGTCCAGCAAATACCCCATTTCGTACGTGAAATATTTTCTATTCACTTTTCATTAGCAAACATAATGATAAGTATGATAACGTACAGAAGGCATTTACGCTAGCAAGGGTTTAGCTAGATTTGTGTGTAAAGACCTGTTCAATCTTTTTTTGGTGTTTTGAAAGAAATAATATTGTAGTATAAAAGATTATCTCTGTGCATGTGTAAAGCTTTATTGTTCTTACCACACACTCCAGTTGTCCAGGCTGAGCACCAGGCAGTGTGGATCTGAATGCGGCGTCTCGTAGTGTTTAATGGCGTGTTGGTTCTCCGAGGACCTCCCACAACCCTGAACACATAAGAATGCTACTCATTAACATAACGGTACTAGTTGTGTTCTGTTCATCTAGTGCACTAGATGTGACATTTCTGATTTAGTTCCCTACTCCCTAGATAAGTGCACTACACAGGGTGATATACTGTACATAGTGGACTTCAGCATATGTTAGAGCTACAATAATCTGCTCAGCTCACTACATATAGGAGTTAGAAGTAACAGCCCTACTGTATATAGGGCACTAGCTCTCCAATTGGGAACTAGCTCCCTGCTCCCTAAGTTTACTCACTAGGCCCAATCCTAAATCTTTCTCTACATGACTCTAGTGCACTACATGGCCTATGAAGTAATGGTAACTAGCACCTGGTATGTCAAAGAGCGGCAAAGGATTCAGATCCTTACTCTTGTGCACTATATAGGGTGTAGAATAAGGGCTACTACACTGTATTTAATGTCTGAGGTCATTTTGGTATTTGACTCCCCGCACTTGAATGTAGTGCTCTTGATATGCAGTAAGGAATGAAGTAAGGGCTACTACTCCATGTAGTGCCCTATGTACTATTTATACAAGAGCACTACATAGGGTATGAAATAATGGCACCCTAGATATGCAATAAGGAGCCATTTGGGAATCAGCATCCCCATCTAAGGTTCCTTTCTCCATATATAAGGGCACTACATAGGGTACATACAGTAATAAGGGCTACTGCACCCTCCTCCTTAGGGCATAAGGTATAAAATAATGGCTCAAGCAGCCTATGTAGTGAACTAGATATGCAATAAGGAGCCATGCCAATACTGGATCCTGTGCACTACACACTAGTGCACACGTGTCATCACTCACTCTGTGTCCGCATTTGAGACACATCCATATCCCCGACGTGTCTCGTCCGTCTTCGTTCTCAGACTTGGTTTCTTTCTCCTGCTCGCACGCCTCGCACGAGTCCCAGCTCTTGTCCAGGGTCATCTTCCTCAGCCAGCCCGGGTCTGTTCCTTTACGTATGTGCGTACACGTCGCACCTAAACGCCAACACACACGGGTCACATGACCTGATTCAGGAAGTAAGAGTGTGGTGCTGTATATGAGGGCGGCCGGTGTCACTCACCCGTCAGGTCTACAGAGCTGTCCTCTTTAGGACTCCTGCCTCTGTCTTTGGCTCGCTTCTTCCCCATCGATAGACGACTGAAACGTCAGCCTGTGATACACACTTCCTGTGGAAATGTACGACACAGTGCCCAAAATGCCACCATTTAGTCATTCGGACTCTGCTCCCTACTCCTCATGTGGACACCCTAGGTGTCCAATATGACGTCACTTATTAATTATGCAAATTGATGCATGAAATGTAAATTGAAAAGCTTCAAAACAAATCATAAGTTTAATAGATAATAACATGAACTAGAAAAAAAAGTCTAAAAATTATTTGTTACTGAATTTACACTTATAAATTTTTAAAATATACACTAAAAAAAAATACTAATAAACACTTTTATCTTCTCCAAGTATGAAGAAAGCTAAAATGACCATTAGCTCAAAGATAAACATTTTATTTAACAAAAATAAATAAATAAATACAATGCTTTATCCCAGATATGTGTATCTTTTTTTCATTGGAACCCTTTTCATTTTATCCGAATTTAAATTTAATTTTATATTTATTCACTTTTTTTTTAAAGCCAATGCTAACGTCATGCTTACCTCGCCAGCTAACAGCAGTGAAGTTTACACAGCTTTTAGTCTTGCTCTTTCTTTTCATAAAGTTTATAATCTCAAACTATATGATCCTGTAACAGAGAGAAATCCGTGTAACAACAAAACCTTTTCATTATCGAAATTTGTTTTAATCTCAGGTGTACCGACAGCTACTAAACTACACGCTTACTACGGCTCAAATCCAAATACCTCGTCATTCCCTACCTAGGCGCAATCCATAGCATATAAACTGACAGCTTGGCTTGTCCACCCTATGTAGTGCTCTCTGTCTCTGATACGATTGTATTTGGAACGCAACCAAATTTGCTTACTGCTTCCGGTAAACATCAGATTTGCTTTTGTGTTTTATTTTGAAGTTGTAACCACGTAATTGTAAAATGTGTTAATTTATATTTGGATGTTTTCTTAAGAGGTGAATCATTTTATTATTGCGTTTTATATAGATTTAATGATATTTAACGTTGCTTTTTTTGTAACCGGAAAGACCGTTGCTAACGGTAACTCGCTTCACACTAAGTCGCAGGCTAGAATTATATATATTTTTTCCTAAATATAATTTTAAAAATATGTATAGCTTTAAATTCTAAAAAAGCGAACTGCTTTTGGTATGATTTGTATGTTTAATATAATTACGAAAGTAATTTTTTTCCTGTTAACGTGTACTTGTTTGACACGTAGCATTACTTTTTGTGTGACCGGAAGTAGCGACGGTTGCTATAGCCACCAATAAGTAACTACTAGCTTAGACGAATACAGTAATAATAATTAAATAGCTCTAAATTCTAAAAATATTAAATACAGTTAGTGATATTTTATGTTTATTTAAGAGCTCAAAAAAGTGATCTATTATCCGGTGTTCGTTTGAAACGTAGCAGTTTTTTTGTGACCGGAAATACTGTAACGGTTGCTAGTTTCACACAGGTAGCTCGCGTGTGCTAATGATTAACTACCCATCAACAGCTATATAAATATAAATTGCAGACTATACTTGGTGTTATTTAAACGCTTAATTTAACTAAGAGCTCAATAATTTGTCTATTATCTAGTGTTCGATAAATGTTTGATATGTAAACTAGCTTTTTGAGACCGGAAGTTTGTTGTAGTCAGTTTAAGACATAACTGACTGCGCATGCGCGTGGCAATTTTTATTTTTATTTTTTGTCCAAGCGTGATTCTTGGCTGGAGAACGGTTTAGAGTTGCACTATTTGGACAGATTAATTGATTTAAAGATGCTGGTGTTGTGGATTCAGAGTTATATGACAACATGGCGGTGGTGTTTGTTTCTTCTCTCTGTGCCACATCAGCAGTGAGAGATCAGATTAGATCAGATTGTAGTTGAGGGTCAGGGTGAATGGCTCAGAGCGAGCACGCAGAGGCTCAGCTGGCTGAAGTGGAGCTGCTTCTGAGCATGTTCCCCAGCCAGGAGGAGCTGGAGGTGGAGCAGGTGGCGTATGCAGAGCTCAGGGCTTACGTGGAAGGAACAGCGGACTGTCCACCAAACACCAGACCTGAACTCTGCGTCAAGATCCGGACACACACCGGGGTGATCCAAACACACTTCAGTATACTGTGTATATAAATCAGTGGTTAAAGGAAAACTCCACCCTGAAACACATCACACGTACTTAGGTTGAGATATTTGTGATGTGTTCAGTGACGCTGGCGCTGATTTGTTGGTTGGGGCTGCGTTTTTGTTATTCCTGTGAGAAGTTAGTGCTTGTGTGCTGCAATGACATCACAGGGGGACTTCGTCATTGCTAGCAAAGTGATGATGACATTTAACAGGAGGGGAAATATGTCAAACATATGTCAAACAGTTCTTTTCTTACTCACCATTTTGCAGCACATATTAAGAGAAATCCAGTGGAGATGTTGGTGCAAACGTTGGACTCAGAGTCCCAGAATTCACTGCAGCTATATAACCAGGAGATCCAGCTCGGCCAGTTAACGATCTGTAAGATGACGAGCGCGATGGCATAAGAGTTGAAGCTTTGGAAGCTGATCTGTTTGAGACAGACTAAAGGACTAAAGCGCTGCTGCATCGCTGTCTGTAGGTAGACATGAACCGGGGGCTAAATCCCACTGCACCGCTATCAGCAGACACAGTGGCGTTGGGGGTCATGTACGAAACCGTTAACCACAACCAAAATAGAGAAACGAAAGAAGTTTAAACTTTTTTAAAAAGTCAACTCAGAATTTTGTTATAAAATAACGCCACTGAGATCACGTGCTATTTATAAAGATTAATATACAAGTTGCTCTTCCCTTTAAGGTCAGGTACTACAGAGTAACAGGCTAAAATAAAAATTAACCTGTTGAAAGTATAACATCAATACATGATATAATGTACGAGGGTGCTCGGGTGCTAATTTTTATATGACAATCAGTTTTTCAGTTTAGTCAGAATGTCAACAACGCACTTAAACATCAGATGGAAACATTTTTGTCTTGAACAAAACCTGTTCACTGATGTGATGATGTGCATTTCACTTGGTTTTTTTTTTTTGCATAAAATTTAATTTAAAGTCAAAGCTAGTTGCTGAAAAAAATTGAGAGAATTGCCAAACACGAATCGTTACATCAGTAAAAACAACTCAAAGAAAACAAATCTTTTCGAATGAATCGTACATGAATTAAAGTTTTACTTGTTGAAAAACATATTAAAACATATACTAAGTGTATTTCATGGAGATAAAATCCTGTTTTGCACTAAAATTGACTACTGGAAGCTGAATTGCTTTGTCTGTCTATACTGTGGGTATGTGTGTGTGTGTATGTGTGTGTATATATATATATATATATATAAAGATGCCATGTATTGAGTTTGTTATTTATCTCTTACGATGTTGCTCTCACATGCAGGTGGAGGTTTCGCTCTCATGCACCTACCCATCTGAATATCCATCAGTGCTGCCCGAGATCGTAGTCAGGTATAAAAACTTGCGTTTCTTTTTATCTATCAAAAATATTTGTTTATTATACCACAGTGATTCTGGATTCTGATTGGTCGGAAGGTGCTGATTAATTTTCTCTTCTATAACAGTAGCTCTGACAGTAGTACAGCTACAAATCACAGGTTTACATTCATTTTAGTTTCTATAATAACAGCACATTCACATGAAAGGATTTTTTTTTAAAACGTGTAGTTGTCGACTAATGTAATAAAGTGCAATATGGTTTTTAATGCCGTAGATGTGGCGAGTTGAGCCGGGCGCGGCACGCCTGCCTCGTCTCCGATCTGCGCTCGTACCTTCGTGAGAGCTGCATGGGCGAAGTGTGCGTGCTGTCCGCCGTCGACTGGCTCAGAGACCACACGCACGAATACCTTGAGCAGGACGACGGCGGCGGGGCGAAAGGATCAGCAGAAACACAGAGTGGCGAGACTTTCACCAGACTGTGGATCTACAGCCATCACATCTACAACAAGAGCAAGAGGAAGAACATCCTGGAGTGGGCCAAAGAGCTGCAGCTGGCCGGCTTCAGCATGCCGGGGAAGCCGGGGGTCGTGTGTGTGGAGGGTCTACAGGCCGCCTGTGAGGAATTCTGGGCCAGGTGTGTGTTCCAGGTCATTTATCACCCAAACTCATCCCACCACCTGCTGATAGTGAGTGGTGCAGTGGGGTTTAGCCTTTTTCATCTCCATTCATAACTCTGTCCAGCTCTCCAGTTATCTACACATTGATGTTTGATGCTTATTACGTATGATGTTGCGCAGGTTGAAGGTTCTGACCTGGAAGCGCATCATGATCCGTCACAGAGAGGACACCCCACTGGACACGGCCAGTCAAAGCGTAGAGTCACTGCGCCGATTTGACGGCTTCGAAGAGGCCGCGTTCGATCCTCACGGGAACAGAGGGAACCACATGGACCTCGGGCAGCTCTTCCAGTACCTCAGCGAGCGAGGCTGCGCCCAAATCTTCCAGCTCTACTTCGGAGTCGAAGGGAGATGAGCGAGGACTCTTCATGAAGCAGGTTTTACAGTTTGAAGTGTGTGTGTGTGTGTGATGAATGATGACTGATCAAGTGCCTCTGTTTTTAGCAAGACACCATTTCCATGTCATATGGAATAAAGTTATGTATAAACCCTATCTGTCTTTCTGATTTATCTTCTCCATCTCTGTCTATTTGTGTGTATAATTTCAACGTTTTGTAAGTTCTGAGATGCTTTCCTGTTCATCACGGTTATAAAGAGCTCGTAAAGCGCTCTTCACCTCCTGCCTAATCAAGTCGCAATTTGGGGGCAAGCGAGAAAAAATCCGTACATGTAGCCCTGAGGGATGAACTTTCTAAAGAATAAAACACTTGTTGCTGTGCTGTTATAGGAAAATAAAAACAGTGGGGTGTTCTGATGAAGTGGAGACACTGTTACCACCCTGAAGGTTATTATTTTCCAATTCCGATGTGGTGTTTTATTCCTCTTACACCACAACAACTTGCCACCAATTATATTTTTAAATTTTTTAAGGAACAACTTGTATTTTTTTTTATCTGTTTATAGTTACAATTAATGTTGTGCAACATCCATGAGACAAGTGATTCATTATAGCAGCTATTTAAAAAAAATCGTTTGCTCACCTGCCTCTCTGAAACTGGAGACTCCTTCCATAAACGTCTCCATACAGAAACCATAATCAAGAAATCGTCTCCACTGTTATATATTTTTTCATAATAACTGCACATTTCTTTACTACAAATTACTTTTTTACTACGTTTAGATTATGTACAACATCCACCATACTGTACTTGCATAGTAACAAACTGTTACTATGGAAACTGTCCGAGCTGCCGTTCTAGAAAACGAATCGACGTTTTCTGACCAATCAGAATTGAGAATGCGACAGCGCTGTGGTATAAACATCAGTAAAAGGTGTCAGACATCAGGTCTATAGAGAGTTATTCCAAAAAATAATAAATGGATGATGAGCTAAAGGTTAAGGTTTAAGAGACACTGCACACAATGTGTTTCATTTTTAATAAACTCCCAACCACACACACACACACACACACACAACCTCAGTACATTGTGATTACTCAGCTCTGTGCAGCTCATCGGAGGAGGAGGAGGCTGATTCCAGGTCACTTTCTTTAATCCTCCCTGGCTTCAGATTCTAATCCCAGTTTGTGATGAAAGACTTGATTAAGGCTTCAGGAGATTAAAGAACAGGGGTTCAGTCCTGAATTCATCACAACCCAAACATTTAAGGTCCCACTGCACAGCCAGATGTCCCCTCTCTCTCTCTCTCTCTCTCTCTCTCTCTCTCTCTAAAGTCCTAAGCCCGTACTGTGTTTGACTTGAATGTGTATTACACATCTTTCCTCTTTCTTCTCTTGTCTCTCTCAATTAGCAGTAAGAAACAATGACCAAAGGAAAAAGAGTCATTGTTTTCATTAACATAACATCAGATATGAATAAAGGGTCTTAAAGGGGGGGGAGACAAAGTACAAGATGCTTTCATATTTAAATCATGTAATGAACCAGTAATAAAGCTCAACAACATCAAAAATCAACAACTCAATTAAAATACATAATGGTTGCTATTTACAGTTTGTATTGTTTTATATACTGTATATATAAAGTATTTTGAAAGTTCAGCTCACAGGCTTAAAAGAGGACAAACTGTGACACAAACACATAATATAAAAAAAAAAAAAACCTACGCTGCTTAGAAGTTTCTCCGTGGCTTCTTTATACTGTAGTATTATTTCATAACTCAGTATGTAGTGCATTTAAAATGTGACCAGTAATTCAATCCCCCAACCATTAAGCATTGAATTTGAGCCTGTATTTCATAGGAAGCTGAATGCCAGTTGTCTTGTTGTCTTGTATACAATACACTATATAGTAGACAATATACTTAAATAGGATCCCAAACTACTTCTTAGGCACATGGGACCATATTCAGAGTGAAAACGTTACATCAGTATTTATGCAGGGAAAGTTCCTTGTATTCAGAGTCAGGTTACACACTTCCCTAAGGTTCCCTGGAGAGGTGTCCAAGCCAGGGTTTTTTCAGTAGAATCTACTCGAATGCATTTAAACAAAAACAACTAGTAGTCATATTTATGTATTTAAGAGACGTCAAATGACATCCCATAATCTTCTTGAATTCTTCTACTTTCAGCCCAAAACGTGAATTTCAGGGCATGTTGTGGTTATATCAAACTGTCAACAGAAAAAGGATACCAATGCGTGCGATTTCCTGTATTAAATCCTTACTAGACACATGGAATCAACTCATGAATACGACCCATAGGGCACTACACTAGGCTTAAAATCCATTATTTGTAATGTACTTCCAGACTAGTGACTGAATCCCAAATGGCCCCCTGTTGGACTACATAAGGAGTTATCATTTCTGACCCTATATAGTCCACATATCAAGGTTAGAAATTTTGTGCTACATAGGGCACAGAAGTAGAAAAGGACAGAACAGGAGCGTGACTGTTATGAAAATAATACTGTTCTTTCTGTGATTGTTGCCCTGAAGTACGTTACCAACACTTCCCTTTGAGTGAGGGTCTTTTTTCCATTCCAGAGTTGGTCACGATTCCTAATGTACCATTGCAAGTAGGGCTGTGATGATATATTGTGAAGTCTGAAAAAATTTGTCCATATCAGTCATCCATTGTGGTCAGTACTTGTTGTGCCACTCGCACTGCCCAACATTCGCCTCCTCCACATCGAGATTTCTGCGTGATTTGTAAACAAACTCAGCAATGGCCACAAACACGGACAGCACAAGCCCAGCGGCAAGGACGATGAAGATACCGCCGATGTTCTCGACCCCGAGAGCGCTCGCCTCCTTACTGTCCTCCTCTGGACAGCCATTTCCTCGCCACCACTTTTCCTTCATCATGTGCAGCTTTCCTTCTTCCTGCAGTTGAAGAATTGCAATCGTCACTTTATCGCGGTACGGGGAACCTGTAGGGGGGAAAAACATTAATATTCACAATAAGGGTTTTTTTGTTTTGTTTTTTTTACAGGTGTTACCTTATTTACCTACGTTATTTTACAGTTATACTGCTAGCATTATGCTCTGGTAAATATGGTGATCCCCATTCCTAGCTGCTTCACCCTTATATCATAGACACTGCAACATTTTAAAGGGAATTTGCATTGTTTTGATAAGCTACTGAATGCTAATAAACTGAAAAAAACATGATATAGGGGAAATGGTTGAGGCTTTGAGCTACTGTTTAGGAGATTGTGAGATCAAATCCCATCACCAAGATGGTACTGTTGGTTCCTTGAGCAAGACCTTTAACCCTCACAATTTGTCTCCTAACTCTATTATAAGTTGTTTTGGATAAAAGAAAACATCAGCCAAATGAGCTGATGTGATACTAGTGATATTAGTGCCATCTTTAAGATGTCCATCAAAACCCATTTACCACAGGAAGTAATTTATGGACCACATGACCTAGTTAGAGGTTTTGGGCGGCATATAAGTGAAGGAACACAAATCAGATGGCTTGATGTTCAATTACAATGTTACCACTAACCAGACACCTTTGAGAACCTCAAGGCAATTTGTAATTGCTGGTTCCTCGTCTTACCAATCGGGGTTCCCACTCCATAGCCCTTGGAGTCAATAAGGCCTCCGATCTGTGTGAGGTTGCAGTTGCGCTGGCTGATGTACTCGATGCTGGTGGACTCCATCAGGAGTGCATAGTCGGTGGTCAGCACACGTTGGATTCCTTCGCGGTTGTTTTTCACCAGAGCTGTGTTCTTACGGCTGCTCATGAAGGCCCACATCTTCTCATATGTTGAGATCTTTGACTTCTGGGGAAAAAGAGAAAGAAATTGTTAGTATGTCATACACAATATGGAGCTTTAAGAGGTACAGACACCTGCTCTGTGTTCTCACCTTGAAGAAGGTCATGGTGGAACCATCCCTCACAGCTCCATACTCAATCTTGGTTTGTTTGGCGAGATCATCGGCCGAGTCGATGGGTGAGTCCATGCGCTCCACGGTGAGAAATGCAGCGAGATTTGCTGTGTATGATGAGATGATGATGAGCGTGAAAAACCACCAGATGCCCCCAACAATCCTAGTGGACAAAGCTTTAGGCATCAGCTCTGAACCTAGGGAGGCAAAAAAAAAAAAGATCACACATACTAGATATATGATGATTCTGTACAGTGCCTTGCTTAAGTATTCAGCCTCATTACCCCGAGAACACCATCCCCACAGTGAAACATGGTAGTGGTAGCATACTGTTGAATTCTCCCATGTTGAGAAGATCAATGGAGTGGAATTGATGGGATCAAATGAATCCATTATGGGCTTGTATGTCAGATGCTCCAAATAGTTGAATTTAAAACAGAAGGTCCTACCTTGCTGCATTAGAGCTCCAACGCCAAACCACATGCTGTTGATTAGTGTAAAGTTGTTCTCTACCACATCAGAGTCAGGGTTGCAGGGGTGAGGATTGTACCATTCATAAGGCGTGAACCTACACACACACACACACACACACACACACACACCTTTTTCTTACTATCCTTCTGAGGACCTTCCATTGACATAATTAATAATCTAGCTAATTAATGCTATGCTACACCTAAATCCAACCCTAATTTTAACCACAGTAACTGGCCCTTTTATTTATTTCTTTTTTTAAATAAAAGCTACAGAAACCAAAGATCCCCACAAGGATAGGAATATCTGACAGCTTTGACCTTTACCGAATGGGCAGGACTTAAATGTTATAAGCTGTCTCTGTCTGAAGTCCACTTTCACAGTGTCAAGGTGTGATAAGCATTCAGATCTCAGCTAAAGGCCTGGATTTCATTAAAGTTTTTGAAAGCTGTCCTTACCTGGCAATGACGAAAAGGACGCAGCTGACTCCTAGACAGGCGAGTAGGACGTACATCCAGATATCAGGGGAGAGCGGGTTCAGGAAGGAGAAGACGCCCGGGTTTGTGCCATTGGGTTTGTGGTACAGGATGGAGATTCCCAGGGTCATGAAGGGTTTGGAGAAATCGATCACTTTCTCCCTGACGTAGGTAATGGTGAGTGGAGCCACAGCTAAATCTGCCACCTGCAGGAAAAAAAACCGTGATTGCTGAAAATCGTAAGTGGATTTTTGGAAACATTATGATTTTCCTTCATCAACTGCCATTTTGGTAAGTATCCTGTAGAGGAGCAACAAGATGACATCATCAAACAAGGGTCAACTCTTACCAAACTGTATGGCCAAACAGTATGCAAACCTATGATACATACAATTTGCAAGCAGCTGTTGGCTAGTTAACCAGATGAACGGTTAGCATGTAGAACAAATATTTTTCACCTACCTTGGCAACTACCTGGAGCCACATTCCAACATTTGCATTTTACTTGACTGTTTTTTTTTTTCCCTTGACACTACAGTAGTATTTAGTACTACATACTACTGGCATAGTAGCAAACTAGCTTTCAACTAGCATGGACATAGCCCATGATTGGCACTACTTCCCATGTGGTGTTTAGCATTGTGCTTATCATGAGCCATCCAGATCCACCAGTGAATACCAAACCAAATAGCATGTACTATTACCATGATATAGGTTACCACAGATGGCTAACTATTTTCACCAATCAATACGGCATCATGGTAGTTTACAGCGTAGCTCATGTATATTTGGCTAAGGCTTGTTTGATGATGTCATCTTCTCCACTTCAGAACATTTACCATAACAGTACAAGTCACTGTCTGTCATTGGTACAGTTCCTGTTTCCTTTATAAACCGCACCCTGTATCTTTTTTAGATTTGTATAGTCACTCTGTTATGATATAAATGTTCCATGTGTGCAACATACGTGATCTATGAGCTCTCGAACCATGCCATTCCACTCCCCCTTATCGTTCTGGGCACCATATTTGCCGTCCGAGACAAGTTTGACCTCATAGGAAAATCCCAGGATGTTGGAGAGCTCCTTCAGCAGGTCTAAGCAGTAACCTTCGAAGCGGTCGTTCCCATACAGCGGCTTGTCCGATTTCTTATACATCACGTATGGGTTTTCCTACCAGAACAATGTATTTTGTGAACATTTTGAACCAGAACAATGATGTTATTGGCTGCCCCATCCCTTCCATCTTGTATTTAAACTCAAAACATTTGCCATCAAGAAGACCTCCAGGTATAAAAAGGGATTTGAGGCTCCATTTCCCTAAATTCTCAAATGTTGTTTACTGGTCTGGTATTCCGCTCTGCCTGAAACACTCCACCAGTGATTGTTTACACTGTTGTTGCTGCTGCAATTTGAAGCTATATTTCAAGTATTTCTTAGTTTGTCCATTTTCCTGTCATCTAGCCTCGTAGCTTCTAGTTCTATCTTGCTAGTTCTCATGAGGTGCACTGCTTTAAAAACCCAGGAATATTTTCAGGAGGTCAGGAACATTAGGCTAGTTTCCACCTCAGGAACCATGGCCAATTTTACTTCCTTAGCTCCATTTCTAGCTCCAGAGCAGGTACTGTTCTCTGGAACAGGTATGCCTGGGGTTGTCATAAGGTGCATTACCCAGTTGACTGGACTTTGATGAATTTTATAGTTGAATACCCCTGATCTAGCGAATTGAACATGCAGTTCTAAGTTATAGCTAGGATATCTCTTAAAACAATTTCCTGACAATATTTACCAGAATAGTCGTGACGATCAGAGTCCGGTTGACCATGGAGTCCGTAACATTACCCGTCTTGTCTTTGATGTCCGTCAAGTTAAGCCCTGTGTTAGAGTTCCACACCCCAATCTGATAAAAAAAAAAGCAAATCATAAGGTATTACATTTTCATCAAATGATCAGGAATACACATATTGAAGGACATCTACAGTGTGTGTATAT
>JAOTRR010000056.1:8869571-8885449 GCA_028570945.1 Gogo arcuatus
CCTTGTATGTGAGAATGTACTTGGCAATAAACTTGATTCTGATTCTGATTCTGAATTGAATGACAGAAAGTGAATGACACAAAATATTATGAATAATGAACCACTGACAAAAGTACAGGTATAAAATTATTGTAGAGGCAAGGACACCACAAAGACAAAGATGCATTGCACTGTTCAGTTAGTTCTCCTGGTTCTGATGGCAGTTGGCCCAACTCAGATTGGTCCTGAAAACAAACCAACTGACCCCAGTTCTTGCCACAAATCCTACCTCATCCTCTTTTAATGGTTAATAAAGCATACCAGTTGCCCTGCTGCTTCCAATCAACCTCATTTTGGTTCTGTGGGTTTTGAACACACACCATCTCAAGTAAGTTATGATGGCTAACCAAAAGACATCATGGTACTTTTGGTTCTGACCCTCTTTGCTTATGCTAAGTCTGTGAAAAGTCCAAGTTACTTCAAGTCCTTTGGCTTTAAAAGCAAGAAACTCAGCGTGAGTCTGGTAGTCCTGCCAATAACCCAACTTATTTTCGGTTTATCTGCTCAAAAAGACACTCCAGTTCTGATATATTCATCATGGCCCAGCTGATTCTAACACATCTCACCACAATTCTGTTGGTTCTGAAAAAAAATGTTGCTTACAGCAGTTCTTCCAACAACCCAACTCGTCTAAAGTCTACTTGTTATTAAAGCAATTCAGATTGGCCTAGATCTGACCTACTCACCATGCTTCTGCTGGTTCAAATCCACAGATTGGAACAACTGATTCCAATCCGACTCACTTGGTTTGGTTGGTTTTGATGGCAACCCTATTCACCATGGTTCTCCTGCTGGTTCTGTTGCTGGTACTGCTGGTAGCCCAACCAAACAAAGCATAATTACAGCAGTTCTGCTTTTTCTAACCCAACTCACTATGGTTCTTCTGCTTCTTACCCAACTTTCCCAAGTTATGTGGTTTCTGCAAGCAAACCATCTACCCCTTGTCCTTGTCGTTTTGACCACAACCAGGTTCTTCCATGTTCTCCTGGTACCCAAGCTAGTTCTATTAGCTTCCGTTCTTTTTTAAACATTGCCTAGGTGCCTTAAACCCAGCATTTGCCAATTCACCTGATTCTGCCTGTTCCCATCTGACTCACCCTGATTTCATTGGCTGTGAAATGATACCAGTACTTTACCAGTTCTGATGACTACCCATCTCCCATGGTTCTGCTGGCAACAGAACCCTGCTCCTGGTAACATGCCCTGACTGTAAATATTCAGAGATTGATTATCAGCATAAGGCAACCAAACTCACTTGGCTTCTGCTGGTTCCAAACCAACAGTAGTTCTTTTGGTTCTACAAATACTGTAACCTAACTTATCCTAGGTTCTAAAAAAAAATCAATTCACACTAATTTGAACTTCACCATGGTACAGTCGGTTTTAATCCTACTGTTCCTAGTTCTTTAACCAGCTCCTTCCAAGTTCATCTGGGTATGGTACTGTGGTTCTGTTGACTATAAACCAATACACCATGGCCCTGCTGCTTTAAACCAACAAACTGCCAGTATGCCTACTTCTGCTGGTTCCAGTCAAACTCATCTTGGTCCTGTTGTTTCTAAATCATACCATAAAATTTGGCCACTCAAATGCCATGGTGTGGCTGGTTCTCATGGTAACCCACTTCTACCCACTTTGCATTTGTTGTTACTTACAGTAGTTTTTCGTTTTCTAACTCAAATCACTGTGGTTCTGCTGGTTCTGTCAACAATCCAACTCATCCTAGGTCTTTTAATTCTAACTCAACTCATTACAAATAAACGCTACACAAATAAACTTGACTTGGCTTGACTCATGCTAGTTGAAGCCTCATCATTGTTCTGCTGGTTCTAACCTAACCATCCAGAGTTCTGTCATTTATGAAAGCAAACTATCTTACCCTGGTCATACTGGTTCTGACAGGCCCTTCCAAGATCTTCTGGTTACCCCCATGCTGGATCTGTTGTATCTAATCAACTTATTATGGTCCTGCTGCTTCTAAACAGCTCACCATGATTCTGATTCATTGTTCTTCCAGTGTTCCAACTCACCATCATCCTATTGCTTTTAACCTAACCCACCCAGTTCACATGGTTCTGCTAGTTCTGACTTGACTTACCCTGGTTCTGGGAGAAGATGTCTGTGTAGAGTTGCTGGACAGCATCAGAGCGTCTTGGGGGCAGGAAGCAGTGTTGCCTTCGATCCACCAGGGGCAGTGTATTCACAGTGAGTGAGAGAGATGCCTGAGAGAATGCAGTCTTCATATCGGAGAATGTCAATGTGCTGGAGTTTTTTCCATTCAGCTGCAGGATCTCGTCGCCCGCATTCAAACCTGCATTGCACATTAGTCATTAGATTCTTTAATGCACTATTCTAAATGGGCTAAATGACGTTTTTCAGTTATCAAGGTTATTTTGAATGTGTTAGGACAGCCAAGACTGAACTTGTTTCATAAGATTCAAGATTCAAGACATGGGTTCTAGACAAGATTCAAGATATGGGTTGTTTTGACTTAATCTTATAAACATTTTTATTTTATACTCTGGCATAAACACATTGATGATCAGTCCTCTAATTATGCATTTAGCTGGATTTAGTTCAAATGGTGGATTGAAAGCTTCACAAGAAGGCTCATCTATCTTTTCGCTCTCTATTTTTGACCCAGTTCTCAAGAAAGTATGAAATATTATCAATAAAATACACTCAGATGGATTTTAGATCCATATTTGCCATCCTGCTGATACTGATGCATCACTATAAAAATGCCTTCCAAAACATGTCTTGACTAGTCTTGATACTAACTGGGCACCATATGTTCCGCAGCACATATGACACTGGAAAAAAAATCGGTGTAAGGCTGGAATGATGGCACTGGAGTGATATAATGTTACTTATTTTTCTTCCGAGTGGAGCATGAGTCAGCTGGCATGTCTGATCCGAGCTTGCAGAAACCCACAAAGCCTTCAATGCGTGTGTTATGTAACACTGTGTGGCACAGCAATAGCACCCATTAATGCGAGCGAGAGAACAAGCCAGAACGAGAGAGTTGGGGAGATGAGAAAAAGACAGAAAGGATAATTAAGCAGAGAAGAGGAGTAATAAACCTTTGGCGAAGGCTAATCCTCCTGCTTTTACGTCCGTAATGTAGAGCTGCTGCACGCTGTCGTCCTCCACCATAGAGATAGAGAAACCTGTCAGAAAGAGTATGAAGTAAACTAACACATGTCGTATCAATCTGAATGACAAACTGCACTTACACATAAAGTTGTTGTTGTTTTTTACAGAGACATCATACAGAGCAATTATTACCGTAGCCGATCATGCAGGACTCGTCTCTGTCAAACTGAATGACTTTCCTAATCTTGGAGCAGAGTTCGATCTCCTTAAAGAGCTGAAAATGGGAGGGGGGGAAATGTTGTCTAATTCTCCATTTGTGATGCACCACAGAATTTGTGAGTATGTTACAGGAACAAGCACAGCAGGTAGAAAAACTTTGCAACTGGGCTTTTAGAAGCCATAAGCAGGGGAAAAAAATGTACAGAGACAAGAGAGAGACATCAGTAAATGATGAGTTGTGCTTATTCTAGATGATAAATTAGTCAGTAAGGCCTGACATGCATACTAAATCAGAATGAATGCAATAATGCTTCGATTATTCCACTACCTATGCTGTATGAATTGAATTCTGTGGGCCATATTCCAAGTTGACTGGCTGATAGTCAGGGTTTAATAAAGAAATTGCATACATTGGTATTCAGGTCATTACTCAGAAAGGGATTTGCAGGGCGGAGTTTGTCAAAAACAGAGGTATGTCTCAGTCAGGTGCGGTTCTGGCGTTTTCTTACGATTCTGACGTTTACGTGATATTGGTTAGAGCAAGGAGTTGTATTACATCCAGCAACGTTGTCTGACAGTTTGATGTAGACATACTATGTTGTGCTGAAATGTATGTTTTGGGCTATAAATACTCTCAAATTCAAGGCCAATATGAAATACTATGACACTACTGACATTTAATTAATTAATAGTAGGTTCCTTTAAAGCCCTTGAAGAGTTGTTGGGGTTTTTTTTTTTGCTCATAGGAGACAGCATCTTAATCTGAGACAATGCTAAGTTAATTTATAATTTAACGTTTGCTGTATGTGTGATGATGAGCAGATGAGTGCTCAGTCAGCTTATCCTTCACACCACCAGCATGTTTTCCTTACAGGAGAGAGAATATCGAATTAACAAAAAAACATTGCCATTATTTTAGTAATTTGACAAAATAGAGAATTAATATAATGCTAAAATAGTCTACATCCTGTGCAGACATTATGATTGACATCAATTTAGTATCTTGTATGATGTTCTGGATAAAGTACTTTTTATTAGCCGCTGTATAATGAGAAGCATACATATAAGGCACTTTCCTCACGTAATTATTGACATAACGTCTTGACTTAAGTCGCCAACTCTGAATATAGCCCTTCTGAATATCCTGTTTGCACACCTATCATTTCCTCTTTTTTTCCAGAATGCTGTAATGCCACGCATTTCAGTCCAATAATAATGCATACACTCAACACTGGTAATTGCTCTGGCGTCTCAATGACTAACACCTGACAATGCCTCTATTAGTGTCTCTATGCATAATGAGTTACTTGAATATACCAGGTCGTATACGTCCTCCTCCGGCTTGGGGATGTAGAACTGCACCTGTGTCTCAATCAGGAACTTTAAACGCAGGTAATGTTTGGTTGAGTCCAAATCATGAGCCTGAAAACAAGAGGTGGGGAGAGGTTCCTTATTTTCACATTTTTGTCAATTCAGGTGTTTTTATTTGAATACTGGATTTGTGCATAATAAAACTTGAATGCACTTTAGAAAATCAATGCCTAAATATCACAAAAAACACACAATAACGCATGGATAAGCACCATATGTAATACAGAGTAATGGAATGGCTGGGTGTTTAGCTGGCACGATTGTTTCATATCTTAGCAAGTAAAATATCTTGAATGTAGTCAAATTGGTGAAGAGATTATTCTAAAACAAATATAAGGTTATTAAACCCATTTCTAGATGTATTTATTAAAGATTCCTATTATCTTATTTTATTCACAGATACTGTACATTCACTTCCTTACAAAAAATGCCCATAGATTTGAATGGCTGGCTGGAATAGATGAATAAATGGATGGCTGGAATAGATGAATAAATGGCTGGATGGATGGATGGATGGATGGATGGATGGATGAAGGAATACAAAGAATAGTTGGATGGATGTATATACAGTAGATAGATAGAGGGATAGATAAATGGACCAACAGATATACAGATAGATAGAATAGCATAATGGATGGGTGGATGGATGGATGGACAGATAGAATGGTAGCTTACACATGTCTGCTTCTAAAAAAAATCTTAATGTGGCTCATTGTTCAAAAAAAAAAAATCCTGCAAATACTTGCTCTGATTTTTTTAAACATTAATAATGGCCCTTTAACATATTTTCTTTCAAGCTGTTTATGCAAATTTCAAGTAAAACATGATCAAAAATATTCTGATGAGGATGTTGTGTTACATACCTTGCAGATGGTCTCGAGTGTGTCGAGTGCTGACTCTCCAGGCCGTATTACAGTGAGAATGGGACGACCGTCGGGTAAACACACCCAGGAGGGCGTGAGGCGGTCCTTCACCATACCCGTCACACACATCTGCTCATCTTTCTGTGGCAGAAAAAATGTACAGGCTGAAAAACTGCTTCATACATAAAGAGCAAGAGCCTGGTTTCTCATTTCTATGCTGGACAGATGGATGGACGGATGGATGGACGGATGGATGGACGGATTATTTGATACATGAATGAATAGACTTGAAGATATAAAACAGATAGATGATTGAAAGAATGGTGAATGTAAAGATGGGCAGATGGTAGATATGAGAAGAGACAGATGATTGATGGGTTATTAGTGAGAATTAAAGACAATGGATGGATGGATGGATGGATGGATCTATTAGTAGATACATGAATGAATAGACTTAAAGATATAACAGATAGGTGGATGAAAGAATGAACAGAAAGATGGGTGGATGGTAGATACAAGAAGAGATAGATGATTGATGGATGTATTGATAGATGGAGGATTAGAACAATGGATGGATAGATGAAGAGATGGATGGATGGATGGATGGATGGATGGATGGATGGACATACAGTAATGTAAGATTGATGGATAATATATTGAAACTTACCAAAATGAAAGTACTGATAGATGGATAGACATAAAAAAGTATATTAAAGATGGATAGATAAAAGACACCTGGATGGATGAATGGATGGATGGATGAGCTAATAAATGGACTGCTTGATACAAGAACAGATTATGGATAATGGATGGAAGGATGGATGGATAGACAGATGGATAGACAGGCACACGGAAACAAGAGCTGATGAATGGATTGCTAAATACAGGAACAAATGATGGATAATGGATGGATAAACATACTATAACATAGACGATAGATAGGTAGATGCACAAATGGGTATATGAAGGGTGGACTGGCAAAGCTATGGATGGATGAAAGTATAATAGATGAGTTGACATAAGAATAGTTCGAAAATTAGAAATGAGAAGATCAAAGACAGAGCAAGGATGATGAAAATGATTTTTTGGATAGATAAATAGATGGAGAGTCGGATGGATGGATGGATGGATGATTAGAGCTCACCACATTTCCCCTTGAAGATTCCTCCATCATTCCCTCCAGATCTCTCTTCACTGGCTCCTCCCCTTCTGCAAACACCTGCCAACAAAATAAAGCAAATTCTTAGCTTTCTCTCAAATGGTGTGTGTGTGTGTGTGTGTGTGTGAGTGAGTATGTGAGTGAGTGAGTGAGTGAGTGAGTGAGTAATGTGCTCACACTGGGAAACTAAGACATATTGCACTATTAATAAGCAGATGATGTATTAAAACCACCAAAAAGATGAGGTACTATGAGGTAAAATCAGGTACTATATATGTAAGTGCATAGTGTATAGTGTATAAACCACTAGGAGGCATGCCATCATAGGAAAATAATCAATGATGTAGTGGTGTGATTAAATGGAGTTACTTAAGGAGACTTTCTCATGGCAGAAGTTACAGCTTTACCTCAGACTGTTACCTCTTAGATGTAGGCACAAAATGATTTCTCTACAGTACGTTCCAGATCAATATGACCTCCCAAAGATAGTAAAACCTGAGTGTGTGTGTGTGTGTGTGTGTGTGTGTGTGTGTGTATACCTGTTCAATGCTGGGGTGTGTGTGCGTGTGTATTTTCCTCTTTGAGTTTGTCTCCAGTCCCCACAATGAGGAGAAGCGACTTTTTCGCTTGCCAGTGGAGTGTGACATGGCGTGTGCTCGCCTCCGAACACCGCTTTCTGTACGCGCCGCCACCTACGTGTGCGCAAACACACACACACACACACAGCTCTTTCAAACACATTACTTTATTATTTTATATAATAGTTATTAAAAGTTCACACTCTCTCTCTCCATTTCCCTTTCTCACTGGGATTCTTTTCCTCTCTCTCTCTCTCTCTCTCTCTCTGTCTGTGTCTCTAAGGTCACATTTACATTTTTACTTTTTTACATTTTATTCTTCACAATGTAAAGAAATAAAAGCACATTTACTTAGTAAAACACACACACACACACACACACACACACACACACACACACTGTCTCACCCACTCGAAGTCTCTCCTGTTTTCATTCAAATTCTTTGTCTTTTCATCTACATATCTCAGTCTTTCTTTCCTTTTTTCCCCTCTGTGTGCGTTTCTCTTTCTCTCACCCTTTGTGCTGTTTCTCTCTGGAGGTTCAATACAAAAAGTTCAATACAGACTATAAAAAGCCTAAAATACCATCCTGTGTGTGAGGTGTGAGCGTTAGCATTTTAGAAAGCTCTTTATCCCCTGCTATCCCAGAATTCTCTCTACGGTGGCTGTGGGTGGCTACACACACACACACACACACACACACACACACACACACACACACACACACACTATATCGACCAGCCAAAGCCTGAAGCACATGTCCAGCACACACACACACACACACACACACATTTCACACCAAGTTCTAAGATAAGGAACAACAGTACTGAGACTAAAATAAATTAGAACTGATTCTTCCCGACCCTTAATTTTTCTTCTGCAGTAGAAAATTTGAGAAGAGGAAGAAATGAAGATAAAGAGATGGAGAGGTGGAATATAGCCATGCATAACAGAGAGGAAAAGTAAAAATGAGAATGAGGTAATGACTAAAAAAGGACAAGACGAAGGGATAAGGAAGAGCTTAAAACTAAAGTAGAGAGCTGTTAGGATGAGGATGAGGTAAAGAAAGAGAAAGAGGTAAATATTGAAGGACGAAGGAGGTAGAGAAATTGAAATGGAGGTATAAGATAAAGAGGGAGGGATGAGGTAAAGATCAACAGGTATAGAAGGAGGACTTGGGGATCCTGAGGGATTCCATGGAGTCGAGTGATTAGATTGATGGAGAAAGATGGAGAGATGGGGATGAGGTAAGTATGTAAGGATGATGATGAAGTAAAGATGTAGGAAGAGGAGGAAGTAAATATTGAAGGATGAAGGGGGTAGAGAATGAAAAATGGAAGGATAAGAATGATGGAGGGATGAGGCAGGCATGAAGGGAGGGAGGAAGAACAGATAGAGAAACTGAGGTATTCCATGGAGTTGAGTTAATTGGATTGGTGGATAAGGATGATGTAAGATGTAAGGATGCTGCTGAGGTAAAGATGTAAGAATGATGAGGTGGTAAACATTGAAAGATGAAGGCATGGAGAAGGAAAAATGGAGGGATAAGAAAGATAGCGGGATTAGGTAGACATGAAGAGATGTGGAAGGAGGAGAAACTGAAGGACTCCATGGAGTTGGGTAATTAGTTGGGTGGATAAGGATGAGGTAAAAATGAAGGGATGGGGAGGAGGAAAATGTTGAAGGATGAAGAAAGTAGAGTAGAGAAAATGGAGATATAAAGATGGAATAATGAGGTAAAGATGAAGGGATATTGAAGGAGAATGGAGTTAAGTAACTGGATGAGTGGATAAGGATGAGGATAAGGTAAAAATATAGGAATGATGAGGAGGTAAAGATTGAAGGACAGAGGCATAAAGAAGGGAAAAACATGAGATTAAATAAAGATGGAGGGATGTGGTAAAAAGCAGAGATGGGGAAACCAACATTCCATGGAGTTTAGTAGTTGGATGGATGTATGAGGATGAGGTAAAGATGGAGAGGTATACATCAGAGCCTGGGAGGAGGAGACAGACATGTCCAATGGAAAGTGAACTGGATGAGGTAGAGGTAAATGTGGGGGAATAATGATGAGGTATTGATGGAGGGGATGGATGGAAGTAAACAAAAAAGACATGTCTGAGGGAAGATGGAGGGATAGTCAGCGTGGCATAGAATGAGGACACAGTGAAGCCAAGGCATCCCATGGAGGACACAATGATGGAGGTATAAGGTAAAAATGAAGGGTCAAGGAGGAGGAAGCTGAGGTGTCACAAGGAGAGCTGAGTGAAATAAGGAGAAGTTCAAGATGGGGAAGTAGAGGGATGAAGAAATTAGGTTAAGGAAAAGAAGTAGAGATGGGGATGAATAAGGATGGAGCAATATAATTTTCTGATTTTGTCAGAACAAACCCACTTGATTTTCGCCACATTTAAAAACATCCTTTAACCCAGCAACTAGAGGTGCAATTTCATATATTTACACTACAATGAATTTCTTTTCAGCCATGATATGGCACCTCTGGAACAGATAGGGTTAAGGAGGCACCAATTGTGCTAAAGGCCCCAACTGTGGCAGCTTGGCGCTTGAACCCCCAACCTTCCTATCAGTAATCCAGAGCCTTAACCACTGAGCCACAACAGGATATGCTATGCACAGGTTCATACAATTCAAGATAGTACCCCATCTCCATAGTCCAAGTCCAAATTAGCCTGAATGTTCCCCAGTATTGCCCCAGCTTGTGACAGATGTGAACTCTCACTGGCCATGCTGTGACAAGTTCTGGCACTGCCCTTAATTGTCCAGTTTCTGGTTCTACAGACAGAAGACCCCTATCAAGAGTTTAGTGAATCTAGGGTAATACTCTAAGTATTAAGGTAAAGATGAAGGAAAGTGGTAACTACAGGGGGATGAGCATAAGGTAAAAGTTGACAGAAGGAAGATTAAGGTGAAGATCAAGAGATGGTCACCAGAGTATGAAAAGTGGAGACAGAGAAGCCCATGGAGAGTTTAGTGGATGACGGGAAGGTAAAGATGCAGAAATGGAGAGATCATTTAAGGGTGTAAGGTTGATCACCAGAGCGTGGAAGGAAGACACTGAGAAGCCGAGACGTCCCATGGAGAGTTTGGTGGAGCGTGAGGCCACTGAGAGAAGAGGCTTTGGATTGGGCAGCTCCTCCCCCTGCAGGCTGCATAAATAACACCTCAGTCGGAACAAGTCCACATTATAACACTCCAGATTCTGCTCCCACACTGAGATCTGACAGAAAGAGAGAGTGGGACAGAAAGACTGGTCAATATTAGTAGATACTTGTTCATACATTACAATGAATACACACACGAATCATGGCTGAGGCTCCACCACTTCCAATCTCTCATACAACATGCCTCCTCCTTTTTTAAAATTCTGCTCTTTCTAGTTCCTTTTTCTGTTTTTTGTAGCTCCTCTCCATATAGTTCCTCCTTCATTCTGATCTCTCCAACTAAGGTTTCTACAGAGTAGACCCTCTTGCCTGTATCTCCTGCCCATGACCTTTCATTTAGTCCTGCCCCCTCTACCCCCATCCCCTCCGACATTACCTGTTCCAGAATGGTTTTCCTCTTCTTGGTATCAGTGACAGAGGCCAGCTGCATGTCTCCCATCTTCTTCATCTTCTCATCCATGTCGATCTTCTGCTCCAGTTTTCGGATCTCAGACCGCAGGAAACGTACCGTGTCATCGCGGTGATGCTGCCGGGCAATGGCAGCCGCACATGCAGAGTGGATCGCCGTCACCCAGTTCTCGACCTCCGTTTGACTACATGTCTGTACAGAGAGAGATATACACATGTATACAGTGTATACCCAGTAAATATGGAGCATGTATAAGTAGAAGTTCTTTGTGAATGAGAAAAAGGCAAGGAATAAGAATGAGGTGCGGGAATGCAGGGATAACATAGAGACAGAAGGATGAGATAAGATGGTGGGACGGTCATTCAAGTCTGGGAGGTGTCCCATGGTGTGTTTAGTGGATAAGCAGAAAGTAAGAAAAAGGAAGGAGGCACACATGATGGGATGTAATGCTGAAGGAGAGATTATCTGAATGTGGTGGTAGAAAGGGTAGAAGTTGGGTTGAGAAATTGAGAGCTTATTAAATGAGGATGAGGTGAAAATGGAGACATAAATGGGTGTTTTAAAGATGGAAGAATAATGTAAAGATGGGTGAAGGAGTTAATGGGGGAATGGGAATAAGGTACTGATGGAGAGATGAGGTAAAATAGAGGGGTGGCTACCAAAGCATGGAAGCAATACATCAAAAAGCTGAAGACATTTTTAGTGTACTATAAGGAAGTAAAGATTGAGGGATGAGGTAAGATGAATGGAGGAGAATGTGGAGAAATGAGGATAAGGTACAGAAAGACAAATGTGGTAAAGATCCAGGAAGGAGAATATGGAGATACGAGGATGAGCTCTAGGGATAGAGGAATGAGGTAAAGATACAGGGAGGAGAACGTGGAGATATGAGGATGAGATTCACGTAGGCAAACAATGAAAGGATACAGGGAGAAGAACACGGATACACAGGGATGAGGTACAGACCAAGGAATGAAGTAAAGATGCACGGAGGAGAACATGAAGAAATTAAATGAGGATGGGGTAAAGATAGAGGAATGAGGTGAAAATGGAAGGAGAACACTGAGAAATGAGGATGAGGTACAGAAAGAAGAAGATGGAGGCATGGTTACCAGAATGTGAAAGAAGAAGATGGAGTGTGACAGAGAGTTGAATAGTTGAGGAGGATGTCAAGATGGAGAGATGGAGAGATGGAGGAATACACTGTGTACTGCTTTCAGTCAATAAGAACTCACTTTATTGTACTTATATTCGTTATTAATGATGGATCTTTTTCCAAGAAATATTATTTTACCTGGAAAAGGTACGAGTCTCCTATTGAGTTGCTGAGGCAGAAGACAAAATCTTTTTTTGGATGCTCAGGAACAGCCTGTGCGATACTGTTTTCTGCCCAGACGGTGTGCTTTGGGATGCAGGTGTGATCAATGCCTGATCGCCCATCCGTCTCATAGAAAAACAGAGTGCATCCTGGGAAAAGGGCACAGTGGGTAGATACAACAACATTATAGCACTAGCTCTAGTCTTTACACTACACTGAAATTGTGTGGGCATGTTTTTATATCTTGGTGGGGACCAAATGTCCCATCAAGGATCGGAATATTTGATTGTTTTTGCCTTAAAAATCAGCTGTAACAATACAATTAGCGGTATTAATATTTATGTCAATGGAAGGTCCTCACAAGGATAGTGAGACAAACTTGTGTGTATGTGTGTGTGTGTGTGTGTGTGTGTGTGTGTGTGTGAATAAATGTCCAATTCCCCCTGTCTTAAACGTGTGCACTTCATTTAGTCCAATTTTCCCAAGGAAACTCTTATAGAAGAAATAAAGCAAATTCACCTCACTATTAGTTTTCACGAGCTTTTCTGCTCTCCAGTGGCCAAAGGTGAGAAGTGCAGGCTGGTGTCCATCATGAATTCTACATCATCATAGTAAACACTTATTATAGCACTCACTAACACACGCATACACCCCAAATGACTCAATCATTTTTGTCTGCCCCTTTCAGACAACAGTAAAAGAAAGATGTCTTCTTATTTTGGACAAATATGAAAAAGCATGTAGCAGAGTGTCCTTTGAGAAGGAATTGCTTCTTCAGTCTTGTAATGATAAATGAAATGAAAATAAAAATTCTTGCACTGTGGTGTAGCGAATTGGCTTCGAGACCAGAGCTGTGTGAAAGAACGCTTTTGGAGACACCGGGTGCTCTGACATTATTATCCAGTCCCCCCCAGCTAGTTTAGAGTGATGCAAGCCAACCAATTTTAGGATGCTACTGAAGCTGGAGTTTAACATGGAGGTTCAACTCCTAGGACATTATCACCTTGGAAAGACATGACAGACATGAGCTTCCATGCTGCACACTCTCAGTTTAAGATTCAACGCCAAAAGATCGTCCAACACGTGCACTGTAGCTTGTGTATGGCTGTTAACTGAAGTGTGGCTTGCCATGTTCTTTGCTGCACTAATAAAACAGTCTAAAAATAGAGAGATCCTAAATCATGTTTTCTTTAACAATGGACTATTGGGCTACTTATTTGAAATACTGGTTGACTGCAAAAAAAAGTTGTGTGATCCATAGTTCAGGCAATGTTGAAGAAATGTTTATAAATGTTGAGTAAAAGCATTCTCAGGACACTAACGTTTTCTTTACTGTTTTGATTACAGTTATATTTCTATTTGTAGATCATCAGAAGGCTTTGTGTATAGTAAAGCTAGGTGACATGACCTGATAGGCAGCTTATGCAACTTACACTCAATGGCCAAATGTTTGTGGACACTCCCATGTTAGATTTAGTCCTCCTTTGCTGTTATAATAAGCTCCACTCTTCTGGGAAGGCTTTCCACTAGATTTTGGGGCATGGCTGTGGGGATTTGTGTTCATTCAGCTACAAGAGCATTAGTGAGATCAGGCACTGATGTTGGGTGAGGAGGCCTGGGGTGCAGTCGGCGTTCCAGTTCATCCCAAAGGTGTTCAGAGGGCTCTCAACTTCCTCCACTCCATGTCTTCATGGAGCTCACTTTGTCCACAGGGGCATCGTCATGCTGGAACAGGTTTGGGCCTTATAGTTCCAGTGAAGTGAAATTGTAATGCTTCAGCATACAAAGACATTGTGGACGACTGTGTGCTTTCAACTTTGAGGCAACAGTTTGGGGAAGAAACACATATGGGGGTGATGGTCAGGTGGCCACAAACTTTTGTCCATATCGTGTAACTGACTTTAATAACAGTTAGCTAGTGTTTGTCAGCTAGCTATTTGTTAGCTGTTGAATAAGAACTAATGATGTATTATGAATTTGTATGTTGAGTCCAATATTTGATGTTGCGAAAATAAAATGGTCAAGAACACATCATAATAATGTGGCAATTTGGCAACAAAAATGTGATAGCTCTAAACGTAGGCACCTTTTAGTGAGACCCAGTAGCTCTTCCACTTGCGACGAGCAGCAAGCTCCACCTTCTTGTTCTTCTTGTGCACGAGCAGGTTTTTCACGTTAAGACGGCCGGCTTTGCGTACGCATCCTTCAGCCACACCCACAAGCGACTCTGCCGTTTGATTGGCTGAGCTCAATTCGTCACTTAAAGCCGACGCCCCTTCCTCCGGAGTCTCCGCCCTGCAGCCGCTCTTCTCCAGCTCCTGCCAGAAGTTCTCGTACACGCCCTGTGTGACACAACAGATCATTTTTAATTCTATTTAGTAGGATTTTAATTCTGCTTAATATTTTGTTACTTCTGTACCTCATTTCTAGACCCACAGACAGAGGAGTTATTATTGCTCCAATTTTATTTTGGATTATATTGCTTGTTTTTTCCACCACCACCCACAATTTACAGAGGACAATAATGATTTTGTTAGCAATATATAAAGCTGTATTCTTCTACTCTTAAGAGAAGGAAAGGAAAGAAAAAGCATGTGGTTTTCACATAATATCCACATACTGTAGCCTATAAATGATTGATTTCTGCATAAATCCATGTCATATATACATTTTCTTATTACTGTTTAGTGGTGTGATAATAAAGCAATGTAGCATTTAAAGATTTTTTTCAACAGCACAGAATAAATGGTTTATCAATAAATTCATGAATGCGCTTTAATTTTATAAATTTAAAACATTTGGGTTGGAAATATTCCACTTGGGGTGGAAATATTTTTGCTTCTGAAAATGCTGAAATGGTTGAGGACCTGCAAAAAGTTCCACATAATCCACATAGTATGACAAGTACTGAACTCGTTATTTATTATTTATTATTTTCACACTTTGTTTACATTGTAAAGCATGTTATGCTGTATTTTATTGGACTAAAAGTGTTTTTACTGTAATACCTGCACTCCGGTGTCAGATGTGTCTCCGCTGGCCCCTGCTGGTGTGGAGTACACAGACAGGGCCTTGTAATTGCGAGATGGGAGCTCACACACATCACTGTCACCAATCAGACCATCAATCCCAGTGTCCTCCAGCTCAGTGACGTCCCCTACTGTCATGTCCTGTACAAACGGAAACAGAGACATGCTGCATTCACATACGTGTACATCTGTCTGTCTGTCTGTCTGTCTCCCAATCCCACACTTCTTGAGCACTTCTCATACCGATTCTGCTGGCTCTTTCAGGTTGCGTGTTGATTTCTCAGTAAGGAGCATCTTAAACTCTGAACAGTTATCATATTTGGGACGCAGCTTGTCTGAGCACTTCAATGGCTCCCTAGTCTGCTGGCAAGGGCTGATGGGAGATTACCCACCAAACCCAGCATCTACCCGGGGTCACATGACTCAACCAGGCAACTTAGCATGCTATTCATTTCCAGTGACTAAGGAATACAAATACAAACACTGCAACAACACACAAAAACCTTCTCCCAGACATGAATAATCTCATCCAAACTTTGAAATGCTTCCCGTTTCCCCCCTCTTTCTCTTTCACACACACACACACACACACACACACACACACACACACACACAC
>JAOTRR010000056.1:9043539-9055008 GCA_028570945.1 Gogo arcuatus
CGAGAGTACATGTGACGAAAATAAAGGCTTCGGCCTTGGTTCTTCTTCTTCTAATTCTAATGTTGTCCAAATTCACCTCTAGGGGGCAGCATAATCCAATATTTCTACGTTCGCTTTACTCGCTGGAAGGTGTTGCGTGTTCTTAATATTGCTGATTTGTGATTTGCAAAGTCGTTGTTTTGAATTTGAACAAAACATTTCATTTATTTATTTATTTAAACATGGTTTGTCCATAACATGTAAACAAATTTGATTGCGAAGGTGCCCAACAGGAAGTGAGGCCTCTGTCTCAGCAACACTTTTACATATTGACATCAAACTTGGCATATATTATGTTACTTAGCAACATAACCTAACCTGATGTTAAAGGACTCGAGTTCATTTGCAACTCCGGAGGGTAAAAACGATGATGGTCACAATAGCTCTTGGATTTCCTCGATTGCTAAAGTGTGGGACCAGAAATTGCTTGGCCCCTTAAATTTATTGTGATGTCCTGTGAAGCATCATGCGACATTTTGCTCTAATGCCTAATACACATCTTTAAGTGTTACCTCGGTTTCAAACTCCACTTTGGGCACCAGACTGTTGTTTAGGAGTCCGTAGTAGCACAGGAGCAGCACAACCTAAAAACACACGTAGTATTAATTATCCACATTGAAGTGTAGACACTTTAGAATATAAAAGCATGCAGCTTTTGAGCACATCCACCTTGGTGAGCTCCAACTCCAGCATCCTTCCCTTGGCCAGTGTGAGGACGACACACTCTTCCACATGACACACCTCTGGAGATGGAGGAGGAGGAGACAACATGGACACACGTCAGACAGACAGCTAGCTAGAAAGCCAGGGAGTCAGACAGCTGGAATGTAAAACTTACTGCGGAGGAACTCAGAGATGATGGACAACCTTTCTGCTTGAGGCAGGTGCACAGGAGCCTGGTTGGGATCCTCCCCTTTCCTACAACAACCAATCAGAGAATAGGTGTTCATTTTAACATCCAAGCATACTGTACCACGTAAAGCGAAAACGACCAACTTGTTAGTGATTCTAGTGATGCACTGAACTTCCTGGTTGGTTTAGTTTTACCAATATGATTAACAAATTACATGTTCTCTTTTTTCCCCCCAAAACACATGACTCACAGTTTATAGACGAGTCTGAGCAGCAGATTTCCATCCTGCAGGTGTGTGATTCGCTGCACCGGTTCATCCAGCTGCAGGCCGTTGATCTGCAATAAACATTTTACTGTACATCGTGTATCACCTTGTATACCAAGAAGGCATTATTTAAAAAAAGAATTGTAGTAAGAGAAAAAGCGGACATACCCACACTAGAAGAGCCTCTTCCTTAGCTGGATGCAGTGCCATCACTGTCTGAAAAGATGAGAAAAAAGCTCAGAAAAGCTCTGCCCACTGCTATTTTCGTCAGAACAGTGACCCGCAGCCACGTATTGTCCTTGCCTGCGCTTTTAGACTGTACGATTACAGCCGTCTTGTCCCATGTATGACATGACGTGAATATAATCTCGGCTGAATCTATAACAGATTCTATGATTATCTTCTAACGATAGATCTGTGATTAAAGAAAACGACTATGTTCTGCTTACGTCATCAATCTGCGTGATCTGGAAATCAGCTCGTGGAGAAAATGGGCTCACGCAAACAAAAAGATTTGATTCTTGAGGTAAAGTTTTTCTGTCCATTAGCATGTTTTTTTAATGGTTTGCCATCACGGCTACTGTATTTGTAGCTGTCCTGCGAGTTTTGTGTCATCTAGTACCGTTCTCCTATTGGCTGCTCTTAGACGAACATTGTAACAATCATTTGACAATTTTTGTCGGCAACAGCAAAAGTGGGTTGAAAAATCGCACAATGTAAACAGATGTTTGTTGCTCGAGTAAAAGTAAAACCAGGCAGCCATTTTGATTTGACATTCCACTGGAGCCAAAATGTTTACTACGATTGCACTTTTTTAAATGACTTTTCTCAATTCAGCATTTAAAATCATATTAGGACACTCTTGATTAGTTAAAAAAAAAAAAAAAAAGAATATAACATTTATACATATGTTTGGATGGATTTTGAGTAATTGTTGCAGAAGTGCAAAGGAAAATTGTGATTATTGGAGCACAAATTGAAAGGCTACTGTGATTGGTCCCAAAATACAGGGCAATATAATAGGGTCAATGAGGCAGCCATGTTATTATAATCAGTACATATAAAACAAGATCAGTATTTTCCCCACTAGAGGTGTTCCTGTGATCCAGTTAAGAGTGTAAAAAGGGTTACAGGATGTGTAGTTTAATTAGAACCGGATATAAATACTGTAGTTATTAATTTGACCTCTGAGGGTTCAAGTGTGTAACAGTCACCGTGGTAGAAACTGTGCTGCGCGTATATACACAGCTTTACGGTTTATTTTATCTCCTTATTGAGTTACGCTTATTAATCAGTCTCGAAATTAAACGCATATCACCATTTTTTACAGAGAGCATGTTCAGTATTTTCCCTTGCACATTTTCACCCCAAAAGTGTCAAATAATAAAGTAGAACTTTTTAAAAAAATATATAACATGAATAAAATAGTTAATTACTAGAAATTTCAGAGCTGAGATGTACTATACGGTATAAAATGCTCTCGTAGAGCAAACTTGTACAGAAAAACTAATTCTATTGTAGGAAAATGATGTTAACTACAGGAATTAATCAAATGTGAACGCAAACTTGTCTTTTTTTTTTTAAACTAAAACAGACGAGAAGTATGTTTGTTTTTCCTCCAAGTGCCTGCTACTTACCGTAAAACCCGGTATAAACGCCCCCTGTTTTTTTTTTCTTACATGAACACGCCTCGCCAGTGAGTTAAATTTATAATTGTTCCAAGACAAATTGTTTTTTTTAACCTAAACAAAAGTTTGTTTTCCATAGTATCTAGTCGCCTACTACTAACATAAACTACCTAGTTAGTTAGTTTACCGAGTAAACAAACTAGTTTGCAAATAACGTTAATACACATTCTACTACCAAGTATAAATGGACTAATATAATATAAGTATCGAGTAAACCATCGTTAACTCACCTTCTTAATCCAAAAAACTTAAAAAAGCTGCTCATTAGATCGGGATATTTTACTGTAATCTAATTTTTCTTATGCCAGATAACCGTCCTCATACACGAATCTGCAAACTGCAGCGCGAGCCTATATTGACTATTTTAAATCGCGACCAAGTCATCTGATTGGATATCTCGAAATGTGACGTAACTGAACATATGGTGTTTCATTGGTTGGTACAAGACAAAAACAGCCAATGAAAATCTCGATGTGAACGCGTCACCGTTACACTAATCCCGGAAGTGAATTTCAGTACAGGGAATTACATCGTGTTTGTTTGTTTTATATATATTTTAAAAAAAACAAAAAACAGAAATATAGTTTTTCATGACTTTTGGAATACGCTTTATGTCTCTAAATGTTAATGTTTTTTAAATTAATACTTTCCAGCAACTTCTTTTTAAATCGTTTCTTCTTCTACATCCTGAATACTACACGTTCCATCGCTAAACATGTCGTGTTGCCATGACCGCACAATTTCACCTTTTTAGGTTTTCCCCAAAGTAGTCAGTAAACAGGACAGTAAGAAATATGTTAAAATGTTTTGTAATGTCTAATCCAATACATTTCATACACAACAGTCTCTAGAGTTTACAGAGAATGGTGCCAAAAAAACCCCCCATCCTGTGTGTGGAGGATCTGCAAGCTGAAACACCTTCAGAGGAGAATGAGCAGGCTGGTCTGAGCTGACAGGAAGTCTATAGTAACTCCAATGATCACTCTTTACAACCGTGGTGAGCAGAAAAGCCTCACAGGAACATACAACACATTGAACCTTGAGGTGGATGAGCTACAACAGTATAAAACCACATCAGGTTCCACTCTTGTCAGCCAAGAACAAGAATCTGAGGCCATCATGGGCACAGACTCACTCAAACTGGACAGTTAAAGACTGGAAAAACACCTGTCCAGTTTGGATGAGTCTGAAAAAAAAACTGAAATAAGCAGAAATCCTATTGTATTTAGTAAGCTAAGGGAAGACAAAATGTACAATTTCTTGTTAATAATTTGTTGCTTCGGGGTAATTTTTTATACACAAGTCAAAACATATGCAGTCCCTATCCTGGTTAACTATTTCAAAAAATAATTATTATTTGAGACCCTGAGTGTGTGTGTGTGTGTGTGTGTGTGTGTGTGTGTGTGTGTGTGTGTGTACACACATCTTGTGACATCTGATCTGGAGAGAACATCAGCACCACATCTCTACCTGTAAAGTCTAACAGTGGTAGAGACCCTTGCAACAGGATCTTGATCCACTTCTCCAGACAGAGCATATTAAACTCCTTTATATACTTTGTGTGTGTGTGTGGAGTTCCCTTTTCAATTTCAATTCAGGGGACTGAGATATACATTGCAAAACATTCATTTTGTGTTCATTTCAATATTTCTGTTTTGATGTAGAGATTCAGGGAGAAACAGAATTATCCAGCTGGAATCAGCTAGTTCCAGCTCGTAGTAGTATTTTCAGTGGAACTGTTATAAAGGTACAGTGATGCATCACACGTATACGTTTAACTGTACAGATCACGCAGCGATTTTATTTTGCACGTTTCTTCTCTTATCTTCCCCTGAAACAATTTCCTGGTTATGCCACTTCCTGAACCACCAACCACGAAGTAAACAATGTTGGTGTTGGTGTGCATGACTAGAAGGTTTGATTTGGGTTTCATCTAACCACAACAAAGCAAGTAGTTTTGTTTTGTTTTAATGACGCTGATTGAAATTTTGTATTTTTTGTAAGATGCTGATGCTCTCAGGAAGATATTCTTTCTTGCCACACAAGTTGTTAGGAAAGTTGCGCTTAACAGCTGATTTTGAAACTAAACATCGCAATTCTGAATCTGTCATCTTCAGGTGCCTTTTTTTCCTTCACAATCCTGTTCACCGTGTGCTCAGGAGTCCAACAATTTCAGACGTGTAAAACCTTTTATCATCATCCTAATCATGCTTAACAGTACTTTTATAACTGTGTATGTATTTTTTTTATATCTATAGACCTAGTCTGTCTCTTTGTGTTAAAACTTCTTTACGTTTTGTCCATGATTTTACGTGTGTGCAACCTTATACTTATAGCCCAGGGAAACAGGGCATGGTTAAAGGCAACAAAAAATGGTCATAATTGAAAATAATACAATTTTCAAGAATGACCATTGTTATTCCTTAGAGAAATAAAGAAAATACTGATGTAGTTCTAAAGGTTACAAAGACATAAACAAAGAAAGATAAATAGCTTCTCATATTGCATGAGTGAATAGTGTGAATTATTGTGTAATTCTTTCATACAATCCTTTTCTCGCTCATTTTTAGAAGGTTAAAGGGTGTCAGTGATTCTGGAGTGCACAGAATTTAGGGCAAATATGTTTTAACACTGCCCTTTTTTTCTAAATGTATTTCTAAATGTATTATGATTTTAAATTCTTGTTAATGGCATCTCTGCTAGGTTGAATAGCAGGAGATTGTTGTTTTTTTTTTTTTATCTTTACCTCAAATGCTCTGCTCTTATTAATTTTCAAAGAAACATAGCTAATTTTCTGTGATTTCAACATTAAACATACTTAAAATATAAAAACACAAGCATGCAGTAAAAATGTCTTTTGTGCACCAAACCTCTTTTTTCCCTAAAAAAAAAATGTGGCAATGGCAATTATTTTATTTATTGTTAATATTAATTGTTAATTGCTTTTCTTGCATCACCCCTAAACCTTGGAATAGTGTACCAGAGAAACACAAATTATTTAATTTATTTCTAATGACTCGTAGTATTTTTTAAAATAAATTCACAGTCAGAGTAAATCATACAGTAATGATTGTAGACTGTTATCAATGTGCTTCGAGTTTGATCCTATGCCGTAGGATAAAGATTATTTTTTCATCTGGTTCTTCATATCATTAGCTTGTTCTTGCTTTCAGAGATGCAAACACACTAGTAACACGTTTTATCAGCGTTCTACAGACCGATCGGGTTTCCCCAAACGATTTAAACCCTTCAGCAGGACTGGATCTCGACGCGTTTGTCCAGTGTTAAGGCTTTCCAGCTTTAACAGGTGCTGAGCAGAAGCTCTAAGGATCCAGTTACTATCCTTAAACTTCCTCTGCATAGCAACAGCCTCCAGATATACTTCACTCTCTCACTCACTCACCTGTGGCTGCCAACCTTCAGCACTGAGACCCAGGGACTGAGAAGAGAATAACAAAATCAAGATTGTGGCAATGGGAAAAGATTTGGATCATCTGAATACTATAAATTTGTACCCAAGAACTGCTGCTATAATCATACAGACGGTCCTGTTGCTCATCCCAGGACTCTTATTCCCAATCTGCTCATCGTCCAGAACATTCCCTTTTGAGTCTAGTTTCTTCCTCGTCTCACCTCTGGATTCTTCATTAAGGATCTAAATCATGTCACAGCAGCACAATATTTAAAAAAAAAAAAAAATCATGCAGGTCAAGAACTTCAGATAATGTTCACATCAAACTTCATATGATCTTCAGCTGTCCAGTTTAGCCTCAGAGTCCAGGTCTTTGCTACCTGGAGTGGAACTCAATGTGGTTTTGTTCTGTTGTAGCTCCTGACGTGTTGTGCTTTGTCCGAGATGCTTTTCTGCTCACCATGGTTGTAAAGAGTGATTATTTGAGTTACTATAGACGTCTTGTCAGCTAGCCATTCTCCTCGGACCTCTTTCATCAACAAGGTGCCCACAGAACCACCGCTTGTCCTTGGTGGACATTCTGTAGGACTCAACTTTCTTACAAAGGATGACAGTTGATATTTCTTTATACAAGTCTTTAATGCTTCATTTCCTTCAACAAAATAATATGCAGGTATTAACAGTGCTTAAATCAAACAGAAGAGCCATGAGCAGAAAGCAAAATAACAAAAAACAACTGCTACAGCATGTTCAGTCCCTTTTGTGACATGGTGAAAGATTATACACACATGCGCACACAAAGTGTGAGCCCACATAAATACATTAAAAGGAAAAAAATAAATAATTACAAACAGGTTTTGATTATGGAAAGAAGTCCAACAGTCAGTGATGTATTTCATGGGAATTATGCATGTGCCAATAATGCGAATGTGATATGATGCGATATTCAACACCTTATTGACTTATCAGGACGTGGTCCGGTCTGCTGCTGTTATTTATGCAGTCAGTACGACTAAAATAATGAGTTACGTACAGCCTAATACAGTAATATGAATTATGATAAAATACCAGCCAGTTATCGCAATATTAGCATGGATTATTGGCACGTGCCTAATATCGACTGATCAGGCAGGGTAAAAGTGCTTTCACTACTCTGATTAAAAACATCAGCTACTGATGTGTAAAGCACACTCCTCCTCGCAGACAGCACACACACTGCGTCTTATTTTCTCTCACACATTCACTCACTCGGAGTCTGCATGTTAAAGGCATATACATGCCGAAAATCATATACATCATAGCCAATTTCAGCCCCGCCCCCTCTCTGTAAACGACTCCCCAACTCCCCTCTGCTGTTCAACAGTATTAATGTAATTTATTAAGAAAAATAAACATTAAACATATTTAATCCTATAAATGTTTCAGGAAATTGGCAAATGCTCATAAAAAGGTCAAAAAAAAACCCACCATTGCAGCAAATCATCTTTCAGAGAAAAGGCTCCACCCCTACTATTATGGTATGACACCCCCCCCGGCCAACCAATATCCAATCAGCTTCCTACTCTCTGTCCTAAATCATTAACATTCGCAAATATGACCCCGCCCTCTTTTATTGCAGCCCTTACTTCCTTTCAATTTGTTCAAAAGCCAAAAATATTTATGGCAAAGCATTAAGCAAGCAGATGCATCATCAAAGACCCACAAGTTTCCCCACACTGTTTGTCTCACGAATATTCATTAGTAAACTCCGCCCTCATCATGTTGTCACACCGCCCAAATTCACACCCTCTGCTTCACCAAACTGCTTCAACTTTACAACCAATAAATCATCCATCATTTCTGACTCATGAATATTCAAAAATGCACTTCACCAGTCCAAGGTTTAAAAGTCAGCTTTTTTCCAGTTCTGACTTACGAACATTCAGAGCGATTAGAATATGGAGGTAGAGTGATATCTGAAATGTCTACTGATTTCCTCCCGGTCTGGCTTGTGGCCCTCATTAAGAAGGTCACTCCACCCTCATTAGAACATTCTAAAGGGCTATCGTCAGGAGCTCGCAAGTTCAAATCCCAACCCATTAGGGATGGCATACTCTCTCTTCTGTCAATCACAGTGACATCACAGAAGGTGAGGAGCAATTGCGATCAAGTTACGAACCATATCATAATTCTCTAACTCTAAATAAACAAAATGGAGTCCAGCTTTTTAGGAAGAAAATACGCTCAAATGGGAACTGTTGCAACACACACACACGCACGAACAAACAAACCATCAGTGCTTTAGACTTGGTGGGTTTATTAAAAGTTAACAGAGAAGCAGCTGTGGATCGACTTCCTGTTATAATTTTTACCAAATCTGAGTGACTGAAAAGACAGCAGGGATATTTGGCTTTTAGCTTTAGCACGAGGAGTGTTGGGAGGGAAAACGGTGCATCTGATTGAAGGAGGCAATACAGCTGAGGATTAAGCTTATAGCATCAGCCTTTAAAATACACAGTGTCACGGGGAAGTGGACGACAGCATGGCTTTTTTCTTTACCTTTCAGCCTTCATGCATAAAGCGTTGGGAGGGACGAAGCCTGTAATTGGATAATTGGAGACAGAGCTATCACCCCTGTGCTTGATTCATTGGAATTGTTAAACATGACGATGAAGGGAGGGGTTGCGATTCTAACTTCACTGAACTTTGACAGACTGGAATGCAAAGGTTTAGTTGTTTACCTTTAGCATTAGCTGCACACAGGTGTCAGAAGAAGGAGGGGGAAAAAAAAAAATCACTTAGCATTCTCGGGAGGAAACAGTGCGTCTGATTGGACGAGGGACAAGCGAGAGGTGGAGCTTATCATCCCTGTGTTTGATTAGTTAACTAAAAAAATGGGCATGAGGAGAGAGAGAGAGGGAGAAAGAGAGAGAGAGCGAGAAGAGGATCACGGGATAGCGAACTGCACCACCAGCTCTTCTTTGGCATCCACCTTGATCTGTGAGATGGCACTGTGGGCGTACGCCGCCACCTTACACACCTGCGAGAGAGACGGAGATCAACACACTGCACCTTTAATATACGCTGTGTGTGTGTGTGTGTGTGTGTACCTGTTGAATGTCAGAGTAGGGCACTAGGTCACTAGCGAGCACTTGGTGAGGTTGGGAGGTGAGGGAGGGCAGAGGAGGTGGCTTCTTCTGACTCAGAGTACTGCTCAACACCGCCAGCTTCGTGCTGTCTCTCACACACACACACACACACACACACACACAGAAATAAACACAAGTTCACACACAGAGCAACACTGTCAGGGTGGGGCTTGAGCAGCAGTCACGTGGTCTAAATTCCATTGTGTTCACAGGATCATTTTTTTTCCCCAAGCGAGATTTTTCACCTCCACATTTATACTTCATTAAAATTATGTTTTCATGCTCGTTTCTTTCAAAATATTTTTTGTCTGTCTCATGCATAGGCAGAGATTTGAAATTTGCCTGAATTCACACTCAGATACATGCCTAATACACACAGTGGAATGTCGATGGTTGCATCCACACACACACACACACACACACACACACACCTGTATTGTCTGGCTTTGTCCATGTACTCATGTTGCTCCATTCCCTGTGAGTCTGCAGCTGATACATCGATAATGTTCCTGATAGAAAGACAAAGACAAATCAGTTTGTTTCCTGTAACACTGATAGCTTTACAGCCCTCTGTGCGTGTGTGTGTGTCTCACTGCGCAGTCTTGTTGATGATTGACAGCAGGGCCTGTTCGTCTGTGCGGGTGGACGAGATGTTGGCCGGGTTCCGCTCCGTCCCGTTTGGAGGTTTGCTGTCCGGGTTCGGGTGCGGGATCAGCGGCTTCCGCTCGTCTCCATCCTGTCATGTGGAGGGAAAAAGGTCAGTCAAGGTCAAACCCTACTGGAATAGAGAAAGCTTCCCATGGCTGTGCCACAAACTACTCACTACAAAGTGTGGAATACCACAATTAATTGTGAATGGTTAGTGGCAAAGTGTATGGGGCACAGAATTCCCATAATGCGCACCCTCCCCCCAAATGCAGCAGTCCCAAATGCTGACTTTTCTTCCTAGGTCAAATACTTCTTGAGCTTTCCTATTAGTGTTTGGGACACAGCCTTAAACATAACACATAGTAACACACTCAGTGTACACTGTGCACTAATTTAGAGAATGGGACGAGATTCCGTTGTTGGCAGCAGGGTTTAACATGAGTCATGTTCCTGTGACTCGGCTCTGTCCCTAATGTTTAAATAGGAATGGATGTGTTCAAAATGCCATCTTACTCACTATTTCCTGTACTCACAAATGCAGCACACTAAGATTCATCACCTTTCTGCACTCATACATCGATGTCCAACAGTCACTCAGACTCCATCCCAAAGTCCCTATGTACAAGTTACATCGTTACCTTAGAAACGATAACATGCAAGACTGACTGTATTTATTGATAAGTATAAATATAAATCCTGTGATTTGCATTACAGCCAGAACTACAATCAGGGCTGCTTTTATAGAAAACGAATCGACCTACTGACCAATCAGATGCAAGAATTCAACAGCACTGTGGCGTGAATAATCTTAAACCCACTCATTTTAATAATTATTGCACAACTACAGCTGTGTTTGGAATGGATCAGTGACAAGGTGAGGATTTGGATTTGTTCTATTTTTAGACCAACTCTGATCTACTATAGTGAAAGAGAAGCGATAAGGGATTAGGGATGTTACCTGGAAGCATTTGGGACACTTAAACAAGTGCACTACAGTGAACCCTTAGTCAGTGTATTTATGCAGGGAGTTGTTATAATTTGCGCATGCGCAGAAATGAACTCCACTTAAACAGCGCTGGTTGCTAACAACTTTTTTTTTTAACTGGATGAATGTACAAACATTTTCAGCATCTCCATGATAACAAATCCTTTTCTCGTTTTCACAAAAAAAGTGCAAACATGAATTGCCTCACAGCTAGCTTTGCCAATTCAACCAAACTAATCACAAACTTTAGCATAAAAGCTAACCGAACACCATAGTTAGAGAAGGACAGCTGCAGAAACAAGCTAATATATTCGCATATATTTCTATAGCACAATAGTTTAATATCTAATTACTTTAGAAGCAAATACTTCTGAGAAATTTGTGTTTATCATGCTAACATGCTAACATACACACATACATACACATATATATATACACATATATATATATA
>JAOTRR010000056.1:9212818-9227836 GCA_028570945.1 Gogo arcuatus
TGCAGTGACTGCTGTTAGCATATAACAAATTATGCACGAAAAATGGACCATGTCTATAGTGATGCACGCAAAATTGCCCTGGATGCATGAAAAATCGCCCACGATAATCACTGGCACCCTGCCCTCTTGGAAAGCTAGCTGGAACACTGCTCCTGAAAATGGGTAGTAGTGCTTCACTGTATGTAGGGGTGAGTGAGTGTGTTTGGGAGCTCTGCATTTTAACAGCAGAATACAAAAATATATGATTTTTCCCCTAATAAAATGTCAGAGGAGCCAAGCAGTTGGTCTACATGATGTTGGTTGTCACAGGTTCCCAACCCTGGGGAACCTGTTGTCCAGGCCATCCTCAGTAAGACTGTACAACTGGTGCTATAGACCACCTGGTTAAAGCCCCTCTTTCTCTGTTTCTTACTGTCTCTCAGGTTGATGCTCCTCCATCTTATTTGAATAACTTACAGGCTGTCACAGTTGTGTCGGTAAGCGCGCACACACATACACACACACACACATCATCATCATCATCATCATCATCATCAGTGCAGTTTTATTTTCAGTTCTAGATGGTGTAATAGCTCTGATATTCATGAACCATTGCCAATAAAAAGAGTAACATGATTTTCTTCCCTCATTTTTGACTCTCCTCCAATATCCCCTATTTTCATTCTCATCTCTTTCCTTTATTCGTTCTCTTTTTCTCTTTGCATCTAACTTATATTTTTCTCAATCTATTCCTTTGCTGTCTTATCTCTTTATATCTGTCTTTCTTTCTCTCACTCACACACTTCAGGATGATGTGTCTGTCTCTAATGCTCCATTATCAGCTGATGCTTTGGATGATATCATTGCGGGGTTCAGTACAGTCGAGGAGGTTTTTAGACACCTGAACCCAAACACCTGGAGACAGGACCTGAACTCTATCTACACAAATACACATACATACCAGTACATACCGCGGAGCTACCATGCCAAACATGCAAACAAACGTGAGTAACACACACAGTGTCTAATAGTAGTGAATCGTGGTGTCTAGTCTGGTCTTTCAATTATGAAGACACTTTGCCACTTGTAGAAGATCCATATAAACATGGAGGTTTTAATGCTGGTGATACTCAAATCTGATTGTACAGACCCTGATCCCATGGGTAAAACCAGTAATACATGCCCCAGTATCCCAGATAAAACCAGAAGGATTAGGGTAGTGGTGATGCTGGCCACCTCACCTCTCAGGCCTTGATCTCCAAGTTAAAGCTCAGTGCTACAGACCATGATTCCCTTGGAAGAATTGGTGATGAAAACCACAATTCTCAATACAATATCTGTTGTACAGTCACTTGATTTCCTGGTTAAAAGTAGTACAAGCCACAAATCAGGTCCCAGATCAGGTTGTACAGGCTTTGATTCCTCTGGGTACAGCAGAAAAAAATACAAAAATGTTCATGATCAGGGTACACCCGGACCAGGGTTGGGAACCTGTGATCCAAGCCACTTCCAGTGTAAAACTGGTGGTATAGACCCCTAGTTAAAGCTGGTCATATAAACCACATGTCTCAAGGTAAAGATGTTTGTACAACCCCGATCTGATTGAGCTTAAAGCTCAAAAATACAGGCCATAAATCCCGGACTAAAGATCAGTGGTATAGACCACAGTTGTCTAGGTGAAACTGGTGGTACAGCCAATGATCCCATGATCCCCAGGGTAAGTGTGGTGGTAAAGGTCATGATGCTCTAGGGTAAAGTTGGTGGTACAGTCTGTGATTCCCCAGGTGAAGTTTGCTAATACAATACAAGCTACAATCCCCAGGGGAGAGCCGGTGGTACAGGCCGTGATTCCCCAGGTGAAGCTTGCTAATACAATACAGGCTAAAATCCCCAGGGGAGAGCTGGTGGTACAGGACCCAATTCCCAGGGTAAATCTGGTGATACAGGACAATTCACCAGGGTGAATGCAGTTATACAGGCCCCCATCCCCTGGTTAAAGCTCTACAGTATATGCCACAGTTCCCCAGATAAGCTGGTGATATTTGGCCACAATTCCCAAAGCAAAGCTGGTAGTATAGGCAGCAATTCCCCAGGAACATTCAGTCATACAGGACCAGATTTTCTTTTTAAAAGCTTAGTGGCACAATCCCCAATCCCCCAGGTAAAACCGGTGCTAGAGACTCTGGGTGAAGCCAATGGTAGAGACATGGTTCTGGGTAAACCTGATGGTACAGGTGCAAATTCCACTAGGTAAGGCCACTGGTACAGGCCTTAAACCTCTGGGTAAAGCTGGTGGTATAGGCTCTGATCTGCTGCGTAAAGATTGATGCTACTGTCCACATTCCACTAAGAAAATCATGGTGATTAATGCAAAGAAAAGTAGCATAATATGACACTTTTACCTCACTATTTTCTAAATGTTATTGCAAAAAAAATCAGAGTAGATAGTTAACATTATTCACTGAAGTACTACATTCCTTTCAAAGTGTGGGTGGAAAGGAGTAGTTAACTATTTACTTGTTTTTCTATTAGAGCACTCAACTGTGTGTCCTCCTCCCTCCACTTGCACCCTACACACATGCACAAACACTGAGTTACCAGAGGGCATAAATTCCTAATCAGTTATATAAAGTGTTTGTGTGTATGGACTTGTTGTGATCAGGAGTTACAATCAAAGGAGCCAGAAGTGCACGACAAGCCCCCACACATACGCACAAACTTACACACAGTCATTACCTCTGTCTCTGTCTGACTGACAGTTGATCTGGATCGTCTGTATGAGGACGTGAGGCTGTACAGCTGCACACCACGCAATTTTTCCATAAATCTGCGGGAAGAACTGAAGGCCACCAATGCTGTGTTTTTCCCACGGTGTCTGTTGGTGAAGCGCTGTGGTGGGAACTGTGCCTGTGGGACAGATCTTTGGAACTCCTGCACCTGTAGCCCTGCCAAAACAGTCAGCAAGTTCCATGAGGTATCCCATAATGCCCTGCTACATCCACACACACCCACACACCAATGAATGTGTCCACAAGAAGTCTCTTGACAGTGTAACTATAGATGGGGATTCATTCTTCTAAATGTTATGGAGGGAAATTCTCAAAAACTACCTTCAGTCACTTCTCAAACAGAGCAAAGTAGTAAGAAAATATTTAACAGATGATGATAAATGGGCCATTGATGATCCAGGAATTCCTCCAGATCTGGGTAGCAATTATTTCTGTATATTATAGTATTTAAAATTCAGCAGCAGGCTACAAGCAATGCTGTGTTACTCCATGTTCTAATGCTAAACAGAGCAGAGGTATTATAATCCAAGAATAATCTCCCCCCCACCCCACCCCAATCCCTCCAACACACCTTTTAATGCCTTTTCAAGATATTGGAGAACATGATTGCTCTTCAGGAATAGACAGCTTGTTGCATTTAGCTCTGATTTTCGGAAGCATCAAAATACAGAATAGGTACTGGCTAAAGTAGTAAATGACCGGCTGCTTACCTTAGATTGTGGATTTGCCTTCGATATTCATAGAGTTGGACTTTATTGCAGCATTTGAGATAGTAGGCTTGCGAGATTGATGTTGATGAAACTGTGTTTTCAGTGCTCTGGTTCTGTGGCTGTCTTGCTGATGGCTCTCTGCCCACACAGATATGTCCAGACATCTACAATTTAATCCCCTTCTTCAATAAAAGTCAGAGCTTTACTACTTTGATTTTTTAACACAGTATATACTACCTATTTTTTTGGCATTTATTACAACTACTGAATATAAAAAATAGCCATAGTAAGCAAGCTGTCAGTGCCACACTGAGAGACAGACTAACCTTAGTGTTCAGTATCTTATTAAAGATAATCATTGGACAAAATCCTTTTTTAAACCATGGTTCCCAGATCTCCAAATTCAGCAGCATGTCTGCAAGTGGAAGACTGTTAAAGTCATAAATAAAACTAACATTAACTGCACTGTGTTCTTTAAGTAGCTAAAGTATATGTGGTTTCATAGTGCCATAATGTATAGGATGGTATAATATGAAATTATTTTGAATGAAGGTGTACACAGCAGAATGAGGATTGTGCAAGGATGAGGGGTGCATGTGTGATGAAGCGTGTAAAAGAATAAGCATGGTGTGTGAGAATGGTGTGTGAGAATAAGGTTTTGTAAAGATGAGAGTGTATGAAGATGAGGAATAGGGCATCACAGGATAGTGGTGTATAAAGTGTGTGTGAGGATGAGGATATCAGAGGATGAGGGTTGGTTTGATAAAGAGGATGTGAAAAGAACACTATTGAGGACAATACGGACACTAAGTGTGTTCCTTTTAGCTGATAAGAGTAGAGCACATTACAGGAGGGTAACACTGCTGCTATTGAGGCTTCTGTTTATGCAAAGTATACATCAAAGTGAGCACTATCTAGTGCATATAGGTGGTGAGGACTCGTTTATAAACATAAATAAGAATGTAACACACACACACACACACACACATCTTGTCTCATCCGTTGGCAACTGTGCACTTAATCACTTCTTTGAATAACTGGTGTGTGTGTGTGTGTGTGTGCGTGCGTGTGTGTGTGTGTGTGTGTGTGTGTAGGTGCTGAAGTTCTCTCCAGGACCAAATTTCCACAAAAAGAAAACCAGAGCACGCTGGGCTCTTGATGAAATCAACCTGCAGCATCATGAGCGATGTGAGTGTGTGTGTCACTCACGGCCACCTCGATGAGAGACACACGCACATAAACACACACACACACTCAGTATTTCAAACAGTAACTGATGTAGCTAATATATCTTTCTCTTTGTTTGTCTGTACTTTTGTATTTTTTTATCAGTCTTCAACCACAATTATTTATTTCTGTTTTATGTTTACCTTCTTGCAAACAAAGAAAATGGGACCAAACCTGTCTAAGACTTTCTTTCTTTTACTCATACACACACACACACGAATTCTAGTCATCTCCCTGGTTCAGGAAGAGGAGGGTGTTTTCAGTTGTTATCCAAAACAGTACATTCCCCTCATACCAGCCCTTCCTCACACACACACATGCACAGGGCTGAAAATATGATTTGTGGAGCTCTGGGTGTGAGATTTTTGGTTCCGTGTTGGTTAAACAGCCACGCTCAGATTCAATTATTTTCTGTTTCTTTTGTCTTAACACAAACAATAAACAGATTTTCGAGGTTCAGCATTCACCTGTGTGTATTTTCTGCTTACTGCATGTCTGAGGTGAATGAGGTGTAATACACAGGGGGATATTATAAGAACAGAGACGTGTGGTATCATGGCTGACCCTTCACTCTGACCCCAACTTCCTGGGATATGTGAAAACATCATATTTAGGCTGTGTGATAAATAGCGTCTTTGTTCTTCACGTCTTCATGAATTAGCCTATTTATGAATTTCTCCAGCTTATCCCAGCAATATGAACAGGGTGACTGTAGTAATGCGGAAACATGATGTGCTAATAATGTGCTGATTGATGAAAACCACAATCTTGAAAGCACTGGAACAAGACTTGCTGTCATATGTTGTCTTGTCATACAGTGCTGGTCATTTTCAGTGTAATTCTGTGGGGAAAATCTGCTTATGTCATTTAATCACAAGGGCTAACCGGTTAACCTGACCAGTCAAAACCTGACCACTAGTCACAGGAAAGGCACCTCAAGGACAATCATAAGTCAGATAGAACCAAGAACATCCAAAAGTTTTACAATATAATCTTTCTCAATACTCTCACTCCTATGCTCTGATTGCATGGCTTTCTCAAGGAGGTGTAAAAGTGAGCACCTGTCTTTGTAACTGTGCTGATTGGGCCTTTAGCTCTAGCAGCTTATCTGCTGGAGGGAGGGACGGAGAGGGGTAGGGGGTGGTAGGTAGAGAGAGAGACCTGAGGTCTTAGAATTTAGCTCACACCAGGTTAAAACTCACTTTCCAGCAGACACTACTTCTTTTTAAACAGAGATCCTGCTATATTGCCGTTAAGAAGACCCCTCATTATGCTGGCTTTGGTTATTTATACTGAACCAAACAAAGCCGGCATAAAGCTGTACCAGTGTGTGTTTATACATAGTGTGCCGGCATTCCGGAACCAGAGGCGTGACGTATAACACAACAGAGCGTTGGAGGCTAGTGCGACATATAACATGCTACACGCAGCTTTCAAAACCATAACGGCCGGTGAACTGAGTGTTGCAGAAGTATGCCCACTGGTTGACCTCCTCACTTCAGCTCACGATCAGTCTTTAGGCATCTGATCGCTACGGTCACATGACGGTATCCAAGTGCCCTCAAGAACTGAGTGTTGAGGTGCTTTTGCTAGCCATGCACATTTATATCACTCTTCAAATGCAAGCAAAGTCGCTGTGCATCATATGCAACAATGCTGATGCGTGCAATGGCGGACTCGCGTGAGCAATGTGTTTGTGTGATGAGAAATCTGTTGGAGGAGAAATTGAAGAGAAGGCAGAAAGACACGTGGACCTTAGAGCGTACTCACACTAGGAACCTTGAACCTTGAAGCCTTGTACCGCTCCTGAGAGCGATTCTTCCCACTCCCCCGCTGGCCTGCACTCACACTGCGCTTTATGTTCTGGTCCCAAGTGCACTTACGTCATCATGATGCAGCTTTACTCACCAACTACAATTCACATTCATCAATAAGGTGAGACCCGTTATTAACCCAAATATTCTCCAATGAATTGAAAAGTGCATGCTATAGTGTTCATGTTCTATACGGTTAGCGATCTCACTGTGCATGAGCCCAATTGAACCGTGTCCGAGCGCACCTCCTCCAAGCAGTCCAAGTGAACCGCACCCGAGCATGGTACACAACGATCTCGCTTGTCAAATGAACCAGACTTTGGGGGTCAAACGTGCTTGGATGCGATATGGATCGCTTTGTGTGAGTACACCCTTAGACGCCATAGACAGAGACATTTGAATTCTCAGAAAGAAGAATGTCAATGTCAAAAACATCACACCCCTGTCCCGCCGTGCCGGCTGTACCTCTTACACAGGCGTTGATTCCGGGTCTGATGATCCCCCATTCAGTATTCGGACGTTTTATACAGAACGGCAAGGCAGAATAAAGGCGCAAAATTCCTGCCTTGAACAGGCTGTGTAAAAGGGGCTACTGACCGGGGTTAGGGTTAACAATGTGCGTCCATCTGTTTGTCTGTAACCGTTTGGCTATCTATACTTTTCTCCAACTTTCCAAGCTCTACAGGTTTCAACTCTGTGTGTGTGTATGTGTGTGTTGCTGTGTTCTCATCATTATTGCATCATCTGGAGAAACAGAAGGTCTGGGATGGAGTGATGAAGATCAGTGAAGAAGACAGATTGTGGCAAACAGCTCAGAACTGTGTCAGACCTGACAGCTTACAAAATGTGTGGGTTTTTTTTTCCCAGAAATGACTTTCTTTTCAGAGAGACAGACAGATAAACTGAAAGACAGGAAGTAATGACTTCACCCTGAAGAGGATGAGTGAGTCATCATCATAGAGAGAGTGCCCACACTCATTTATTATATCTCTGCATTCTCCCTCCACCCCCAACATCACCCCAGTCTCCGTGCCTGTCTGCAGGGGCGGAAACAGCTTTTACATATGAATTTCTACAAGCATTATTTCAAGCATTTGGAAATCACCACATCAGGTCTGCATGAAGGCTAAAGGGGCGTAGACACAGGAAGAGACTAGCAGCGATGTGGTGATCGGAGACCATGGAATGTCAGGGAAATTCCACTGCTTGTAGTGACAACAGACAAAATAACTGTTGGCAACACAAAGTGGGTAGGTACCAAGTTAAACTAAACTCAACTTTGAGGCAATGCAATTGGGGCGACTACCAATGGGAGCGAAGCATACTGCTGACTGAGAGATGACGCCAACCCCGAGTTCCCCCAACATTTACAACAACGAAACAACATTCACAACTTTGGTTCCTACCACTTGAACCACATCAAAATGGAAGATTGATTATTTAGATTGATTTGTTATTTTGGTGAAATGTTTAGCCAGTCATTCTTCTTTATAAAGATGTATCTTTTTGATAGGAAGAATGCAGTAAGTTAGTTTCTTGTTGCAAGCTAAAGCAAGTGATATAGCCAGCCATTGTTCTAACTAGATATCTCAACAGGTAACTTACCAGACAGCCTAAAATGTGCCTTAACAAAGTGTTACCGAAACCAGAAAAAGTTACGGCTTTGATCCATATAAACTGTACTATCTGTGAACTAAAAGAAATTAAATGTGGATGAATTGTCACTGTTGAAGCATAGCTCTATTGATATGCATACACTAGTGATATATTTATGGTCTTGTAGCAAACTAGCCAGCTACTGCTTGTTTCACTTGGAAACATTTGGGGTGGGAAATATACAAGAGGGATACCTTGGCAAACAGAGCCTGGAACGTCCACTCAGAGATGGGTGATGAGCGAATCACTTCATATGGAGACGGCCCTAAATGTCTACTAGTGACCAACTGTCAACTACAAAGCGACGGGTGACAAGCAAATCTCTTTGTGTGTATGCTCCTTAACACATGAAGCCAACTAACCAGATCTTTTAACATCTAACTGCTGCTTATGCAATGTCACAGGGCAGTGTAACACACTCGGAGGAAAGTGCTATGAACCCTCTTCCGCATACACGAGCTCACAGGCAAAAATGGCTAGTGTCGTTGTGATTGACAGGGGGAGAGAGAGCACAGACAATTTTGCTCTCTTAGACTCCCGGCCTCAGAGGGCAAGTCGTCTTTATTATATGAAGTAAGGAATAAAACACTCAGGGTGTGATGTTATAGGAAAATAATGAACAATGGAGTGGTGTGATGCACCACAAAGCGAAGCAAAGTCACTCTTACTGTCGTGAAGTTGATTATTTTCCAATGTCCCTAATCAACACATCAGACTGTGTCTATAGACAGTTTATACAACTCAATACTCTATTTTCATCCCTTTCATTATAATGCTCATTTGATTAAAAAGAAGAACTTGTTAAAAATTGACATGGTTTACTGTTAATGTCAAGACAAACCACATAACTAAACAACACCTCAACCACTCACAAATACCACAGCATTTAATAAAAATCTGCAGTGGACTCAAACATTTGTAAAAGGCCATGGTTTTTTTTTTTTAAATTGTGGTGCAGGCCAATTTTAATTTCTAATATGCACACTCTTCATACTGTCTTCGGGGATGAATAACTAAAAACAGATCTTTGAGCATATGTGTGTGGAGAAAAAAACATACTGAACAATCTGTCCTTATCAGAAAGTGAGAGAGTAAGGACATAACTAACATAAGGAAATAAATAACATTTCAGTAACTATGGTAACAGCAGCTTATTAGTAATGCATTCACCTTACCTATTCTATTAAGCAGAATTTCTCTTTTTGTACCTTACTATTCTTTTTTTCTGTGGGAGCCTTCTGTGACTTGGTCTTATGGTCCTCGTTTTGCATGTCTGTGAGACGTGCAAGGCCGTAAGGTGTCTCATTTCGCTAGTTGGTTCAAATTGGAGCTCACAAGTCTCCTTTATGTGCTCACAATGCAGACTCATAAAGAAGACTCAGCAGGATCACTGACACGATGTGCTTCTTGAAAACAGAGAGCACACAAGGCATTAAACACTAAAATCATCAATGGATCAATGCAAAGATATTCAAGTTACACTGCCTTTTGTCATTAATTAGGGATCCAAGCAAAATGTTTGGAATTGTTAGGATTTTTTATATCAGCGGTGGCTTTGTCTGTGAAACTGCTTGGGCCCCTCAGATCCCTGCTTGCGTCTATATTTTGAGTAGCGTTATGGTTTACAACTTAAAATGAAAGAAAAGCCATAAAATCACAGATGAAAGTGAAAATGATCTATTATCTAAATCCATCTATAGCCTAGAGGTTTTCCGTGTCACTGTGATCTTGTGTCGTTTTTTAAATTTTGTTAAAGGGACTGACAAAATAACCCTGAACTTCATTCATCTCTGAAGAGAACTTAAAAAAGTTTCACCAATCATTCCAATACACATCACTCACAGAGCAACTGAGTGTGTCTATGCCTTTGCTGGTACTGTACATCTGGAACTTTCTGGAATGTGGTGAAAATTTGAGGAATGTCCCAAGGCCTCATATTTACATCCTCACGACTCGTACACCTCAACAAACAAAACACCAAAACTCTCTCTTTCCTTTGCTCTAGTTCTGTCTTCTCTAGCTCCTCTCTCATTCACTGTTTCTCTCCTCTACATTACAATTTAAGCAAGACCATTAAAGTAGAATTATAACTGCGATTCCACATGCGTTCCTCCTTTTCCTGTTTCCTGTTTTGAAGCTCAGTTTCCAGTCAGGTGAATATCTTTTTTGTGTGTGTGTGTGTGTGTGTGTGTGTGTGTGTGTGTGTGAGAGAGAGAGAGAGAGAGAGAAGCACAGAGGAAATTAACTTTTGGAACAGCATGTGCTGAAAACATGGTGGTAATGGTATTATTATCATTGCTTTTCACAAACACCATATTCACAGCTAAATCTGTGTTACCCTGAAACAGACAAATATAGTGAATTTCACTGATTGAATACTGTTTCAATTGTTATAATATTTGTCTTCAAAGGTATTTTGACAGACAGCTATTGCTCTTTTTCTGTGGCTGAATGTTGAAAATGGTGTTCTGTTGAGCACCATAGTACTTAAGTTTTGCAATGCCAATATGTTACACCTGATGTAGTGTTTATATATAGTGGATAGAAAGGCACTTGGGATTCAGTCTCACTATGGGATGGCTTAAATGTTAACAAATTAACAGTGTAGTTGCAATGATTTAAACATGGAAATAATGCTAAGGACAGGTGTATAACTACGCACCCAAATTGCTCAACACCTTCTGTAAGAAGTAATGTCATGCTCAAAGCCATAACTGATTCCATACGTCTCTGAATTAGAATGGTAGGAATGCACACTGGAATAAGGCCATAGTAATATAAAGTGTAAAGTGGGATCTTAATGGACTCTAGCACAAGGGGGATTTATCATGCTGGATCCTTAGAAGCTCATGGCGGATAGGGTTAGTCACCCTATTTAACAAATGCCATTAAATAAGCCTATATGCTCACAGAGAGATGCTAAAGACAGTGATGTTGGGAAACAGGCAATGCACCAGATCCAGCCAATGAGATGCACACCACTGGTGGAACACCTTTGACCTAATGACTTACAAGGTCTGTGTGCTAGAGGACCTTGCATTCTGGAATGTTTTCCTAACTACTAAGTTGCAGTCCTCAGTTGGCGACTCTTTTGGACCGGCCAGACGTACAGCTGAGTATGCCAAATCTTTCAATCCAGTTGAGGAAGTGGAAGAAGCTGCTAAGATCACTCATGAAAGCAGTGGAAACCAAGGCCTTGCTTGTCATTTTGGCACCATGAGCAGAACTAGTGGCTGAATTGTCTGCAATGTGGGAAGAATTAGTGGTAGAAAAGAAGAGGCATATAATGAATGGCTCAGACAGTTACAAGCCAGTGCGTCTTGCCCCAGCATGTTAACCGACTTTGCCAGGGAGAGCCACAATTGGTGCTGTCATGTCTTGGAATTAGTGAAGAGGTCTACCTGCAGCTGAGCAATACTTCCCAGATCTGGGCTACCACTTTTGAGTGCATATGCCCCAATCTGGACGTACATCCATGCGCTGCACCATTGTTCAGTTCCATTATATGAATTGCACTCAGTGTGGTGAAATATGGATGGGCCAACCTGGGAAAATCCCATGCTGCTTGACCTTGTGCCACCATTATGGTTATTGTCTGAGCAAATCAACACATGGTGAAGTATCAAAACCAATAAGACGAACTTGAGGACCAGATGGACCACCCTCGATTTCAGCCAGTTGATGTGTACTGACTTTACATGAGGGGCCACTTGCCCCTGTGGCACCACATTGCTCTCAAGTCTGTAAGGGAACATCTGTGGTTATTATCTCTCTCCAGGCAGACCCCTTTCATTAGGAATGCTCTGCAAGCCTAGCAATCTAGCGCTTGAATATTGTACACTGAGCCAAGGATACCTTTTTGTGTGTCTTGTTTGGGATTCAGACATAGGCTAAATAAATCCTGTCAAATCTAACACGTGATGGAATATTGTTAGGTTCTCACTAGAACATCATCAGTGTGTCTGCATTTAGCACTTGGGTAGCTTGTCAGTGGCACCTGCAAGCTAGTAGTAGTTAAGAGTTAAGGCCGGAGTTGAAGACAGCAATTCATTCATTATCAAACTGCAAGAATATTCCCAGACACAACTGAAGACTCCTCCTCACACTCCTCTGAAAAGGAATGAGAAGCATGACTGGTCATTGGCCAGTTGTTGGTCAGCATTGGCTCGTGCACCATTTAGAAGAAAACATACCTTAATATAATCAGATTTTACATGAGGTTTCTGTGACTGTTGCTTTTTAATCCATTTCTGGCATTTTTTCCTTAAGTATAATGTGCTGCATTACACAATGAAGATACTAGCTCTGGTGCATGCTAGGATACATCATCTACGTAGGTATCTTTGGCATACTAGAAATGTTCATGTTTTTCCGCATCCTGTGTACATAATATACAGTAGCTCTTTGGAAGTGACTGAGTAGTTTGTATATTATAGCATTTGTAACCATAGCCCATCTTAACCCATGGCATTTGCACAGGATGACAGTTATACAGTCTGACGTTTTGTGTTGAATGAAAACGTGGGTCAGCAGCTGCATTTTGAGTGTGATGAAGTCGATTTAGCAGAAAGACCAATGGGTGAAGCATTACAATTGCCCAGATGGGAAGTCATGGAGGCACAGAGCAGCATTTCTGAGTTTTACAGACAAAGCAAAAAAACAACATGGCTTACCCAGAGAATTACTGCTGTGTTTAGTAAGCAGATGGTGATATATGCAATTACAGTGAAACTTAGTTCGGATAGTCTCCTTTTTGTAATTTACCAAAACATCTGAGAGCAAGCTTAATATACCTAATGGCTCTGCTTTGTTTCCAATGTCACTAAACGTATACTGTATAAAAGACTTAATGGTTATGTGCCAGCCATCTAAACTGATCAACTAATTTCCTGTAACAGTGAATAATCTTTCAGTCTTTATATTGCCAAGCTTCCTGTTCATATCCCCAAAGTACAGCTCTGAGTAATGTAGTGTTAGATTTGATATGATGAAGGAAGTCTGATTGTAATATCATGAATAAATTCATTTCTTTGTTTTTTCCCTTGTAATGGGCTCCCACTGAGGACAGCACAGAGAGGAAGTGATATCGCCCACACTGACTACGTGAAAGAGACTCTCTAAAGCCATCAACATTCCCTGAATGCCTGATGTCATCCATAATTTGTTTTGTTGATATTTTTCCAGATGTACGTAGAAATAATGGGTCTGCAGCAGCCTGTTGTCAGGCCTGGTTTTGTATCAACTGTGAGAAACTCATACAGTGGGCAAAACGCTTCAGTATTAATTGTTCCTTCGCATTTCTGAGGAGTATGATGTAACTGAAGGATAAACCTTCTTGACAAAGAGTTGTAACTTTGACTACTGTTAATTGGTCTGCTAATATAAGTCTTAAATGTTTATTTTAATTTGTTGGGCAGCAGTGTGTATACAAGTAGTGAAGCTATTAGCGCAGTTACATTTACATCCCAGTACAAGCAAATTAGCTTCTAAAGGTTGTAAAGCTTACATTGCTTAAAGGGGACATATTATGAACAATTCACTTTTTCAATGTAAATGTAATTCTGCTTGTCCAACTTAGTTAGGTGTGTGCGTGCTGGTATTAAACATTCATATCACAGTAATTCATTTTAGAGCTAAAATTCACAATATTGTTTTGAGACTGGACTCTTCTGTCAGACTTTAAAGACAGCTGTCCTTCCCAATGGGACTTAATCTCGCTGCCCAAAAATGGTGCCTACTTGGGCAGCCTCTTCCTGAAGAGAACACACACACACACACACAATATTGAAATGTATTGAAAATATTTTATTTAATGAATAATTACTACAACAATATAAACAGTGTATTACAGTTCATAAATATTAAAACACATTTATATACATTATATTGTAGCAGTAAATAGGAGTACTGTGTGTGTGTTACTGCTGTTTGAGGAATAGTGCAGCTCCACTCTGGATCCATTGCTCCTGGTTTCCTCCACATGGAACATCAATGTGTGTGACCACAAACACCCGCTCTGCGCTCGCATACACCGGCAACAACACACACTCCTCTGGTGAGTAACAACCTGGGCTATTCTGCAAAACACACACCCACACCCACCCACGCACACAGGTTATACTACAAACGACAATGACCAACTTACACTACGTGAGTGTATGTATGTTCAAAATACTGTGCATGTATGTATGTATGTATGTATGTAAGTTATGTGTATATTGTGTGTGTGTGTGTGTTTGTACCTGAAGAATCCAGGCCATGTAGCAGACAGGAACAGCACACACACTGGGTGAGTTGTGATGATTCTCACTCAGTCGATTCCCATCAAAGCTACAGCCTTCTAGTTGAAGACCTCCAACCTACGCGCACACACATTCCACAACATTAAATGTAATTATAAACAGATAAAAGTATAACCTATCTTCCTTTAATCAATTAAAACGTGTAATCAATGGCAAATTGCTTGTAAACTGCAGTGTGTGTGTGTGTGTGTCTTTGACGGTTTAACGTGGAATACTGCACACACTACTGTGATTCACACTCATAAATGAACTTAACATTCAACATCGATTTGTGTGTGTGTATGTGTGTGTGTGTGTGTGTGTATATACCTTCACTTGTAGTTTAGCTCCAGCTATCAGATTCTTCCACGATGCCACAAACTTCAGACTGTCCATAGAGCAGCTCATAGATCTACACACACACACACACACACACACCAGCATTTTTGTAAAGCTATTTACACACCAAACAGATTCATATAAATGTAAACTTTCATCCCCTGCCTCATTGTGATCACACACACACACACACACACACACACACACACACACACACACACAC
>JAOTRR010000056.1:9335532-9346929 GCA_028570945.1 Gogo arcuatus
CACACACACACACACACACACACACACACACACACACACACACACACCTGTATTTCTGTTGTAGCTTTCAGGTGTGTTTCATTTCTGTAGGAGTGTGCTAATGAACTGTGTGCACTATATACTGTTAGAAGTGTGTGTTAGAGTTTACACCAGCAGTGTGCATTTGATTTCAGCTCGGGGGCAAACTGCTCACTGCTCATAACACCAGTCATATCATATTTTACCCAGAATATTACACGAAAGTACTATTAGTGGGTAATACTGTACATTTGATAATATGCAAAAGTTACTGTAGCTGCACGTCTCAACGTGTCAATTTCTAGTTCGTTATATAGTCGGTGAAAGACAGCATCATTTTTCCAGACATGGGAACACAGAGTCTGTAAATATCAGTGACAGATTCAGGAGGGACTAAAAACATAAAGATACACCTGGAAAAATTACACGACCCCACCTCCAAAACTAATCCCATCTGAAAAAGGCTGAAGAACGTGCTAGTAATTCAGTATCATATTGTTACTCTGAACACTTCAGATTACTATCATTATACAGTATTTTGCACAAACTTGTTGCACTATAGGGGCAGCACGGTGGTGCAGTGGTTATCACTGTCGCCTCATAGCAAGAAGGTTCTAGGTTCGAAGCTTTCTGCATGTTCTCCTCATGCCTGTTTGGGCTTCCTCCAGGTGCTCCGGTTTTCTCCCACAGTCCAAAGACATGCAGATTAGGTCACCTGGCTACTCTAAATTGCCAGTGAGTGTGAATGGTTGTTGGTCTCTGTGTTAGCCCTGCGACCTGCCCAGGGTGAACCCCACCTCTCGCTTGAAGTCAGCTGGGATTGGCTCCAGCGACCCTAACGGATGGATCTTGCACCATAGACGTGTTCTCACCAAAACCCCAGAACTTTCTAAAGAGTTTCAGAATCTTCCTGAATGCGTTCCTGGTTTGTGTTTCTGCTGCACTGCAGAAACAGTGACCTAATATTAAAGTACCTGAAGTAAATTGCGCAGTGATTATGGTGATGACAGAAAACCAGGTCCGTTCACACAAAATGCACTTTAAATGTTTCTTCTAACAGTAGAACCAGCACCAGACATTTTTGGCCTGATACTTGGGTGGATCTGTTCCCCTTTACTCGGAATTACACTTTAGCAATCCCATTTGTCTTTCAGAAAAATGTCTGGTAAGAGGGTCAGCCGCAAGCTCGTGTTTGAGTAATCAGCAACGTTCAGAATGGAAAGCCCCAAGTTACTGCAGAAAAATGTGTCTCAAGCAGGTTAACTAAAGAGGTTCCTGGAACTCACCCCAGAAACTAAAACTTCTCTTGTGGGAATATATCTGGAGAAGTTCCTGGTCCCACCTTTACCAGAATTACTTAGAATTACAGTGCAGAAGTATAGATTTAAAAATAAAGATATCCAAATTTACTAATCAGAAATCAATCAAATCACCATGGTACGAAAGTGAAAACTCTAGAATGCAATGAATAGGTACACACACATGCGTCCACTTAACGTTACCAGAGAAAGTGAGAGACAGAGAGAGAGAGAAACAGAGAGAAATTCCCAGACAAAAGTACATTTTTCTTTGATAAAGTAACAAACAAAGTACTTTCTCCCAGTTAACAAAAGATTTTGTGAAAGAAAAAGAAAATTTGTTTCAGAATGTCACTCTGAGGTACCAAATGTCCTGTTCTCACTCTCCTCAAAGATTGGGTCTTCATATGTTTGATTATTTCCTTGTCAGTAAACTTGTTTTTGTGTGTATGCTTACAGTATGTGCGGCAAAAATAATACAATGTCTGCAATAATAACAAATGTGAAATATCACACTGTATTTTATAACTAATTACTGGCGTTAATATTGTCTCTCTTTCTCTATCTGTGTCTCTCTATTAGTTCTTCCTGTGTTCAGTCTACGCTCCAATGTGTACGGAGAAGGTTCCGGAGCTGATTGGTCCATGTGGCAGCATGTGTCTGTCCGTGCAGAGGAAGTGTTTGCCCGTGCTGCAGGAGTTCGGCTTCTCGTGGCCTGACTTGCTGAACTGCAGCCTGTTCCCGCCCACAAATGATCATGCCCACATGTGTATGGAGGGACCGGGTGAGGAGGACGAAGACGATGTTCGTTTTCCATCAGTGCGCACGCTACGGCCGCACCACGGCCTTGACTCTGAGTGCATCCCTCTTGACCATGACCCTGGTGATGACCCCACTCCCCCAGACCGCTATGTGTGGTCAAAGCGCAGCGGTTCCTGCGTGCTGCAGTGTGGCTACGACTCTGGATTATACAGCCGCTCTGCCAAGACATTTGCTGATGCCTGGATGGCACTGTGGGCAGGGCTTTGCTTCGTCTCCACCTCCTTCACGGTGTTGACGTTCCTGCTGGACTCGGGACGGTTCTCCTACCCAGAGCGTCCCATTGCATTTCTAAGCGTGTGCTACAACGCATACAGCGCTGCCTTTCTGGTTTTGCTAGCAGCTGGACGTGAGCGCGTGTCCTGTGATGCTGATGAGGCTGCCGTCCCCGTCCTAGCGCGGGACGGTTTAAAGAACTCGGGCTGCGCTGTGGTCTTTTTGTTGGCTTACTTTTTCGGTATGGCAAGCTCCGTATGGTGGGTAATCCTCACACTAACTTGGTTTCTAGCAGCAGGACTTAAGTGGGGACACGAGGCCATTGAGATGCACAGCTCCTATTTCCACGTGGCAGCGTGGGCCATCCCAGCAATCAAAACCATTGTGGTGCTTGTCATGCGCCTGGTTGATGCGGATGACCTCACCGGGCTGTGCTACGTTGGTAACCAGAACCTGGAGGCACTCACTGGTTTTGTGGTGGCACCGCTGTTTACTTATTTGGCTATTGGGACGCTGTTCATTGCCGCCGGACTTGTCTCGCTGTTTAAGATCCGGTCCAACTTGCAGAAGGATGGTGCCAAGACGGACAAGCTGGAGCGGCTTATGGTGAAGATTGGCGTCTTCTCTGTGCTCTACACCGTCCCGGCCTCCTGCGTTGTGGCGTGCTACTTCTACCGCGTCTCAAATTGGTCTGACTTTCAACGAGCGCCGAGTGACTCATACGCCGCTGCTGAGATGCTCAGGATCTTCATGTCTTTGCTGGTGGGCGTAACTTGTGGCATGTGGGTGTGGTCTGCCAAGACACTGCAGACCTGGAAACGTTGCTGGATACGCCTACTCTGCCCACAGAACAACACACGACGGACCCACACCAGCAAAAATGGCAGTGGTAAAGGGAATGAAACTGTGGTGTGAAGCAGTGAGAAACCCTGTGACATGGACCGAGCGACATCTAGTGGAGACTTGCTGTCACTGTGCCACTTACTGCATTATTGTTCTTGGACAAGTTTCACCAGATTGTTTTTTTTACACTGGACTATACAGTATGGCGCAGTGAAAACATGCAGGAAGATCCAATAGGAAGTTATCATGACAGGAAGCTGTGTGGTGGCAGGAAGTAGCAGGGCTGCTTCTCCAGTTTTGGTGAATGAACAACAAGCCGACTGAAGTGCCTTGTTTCTCAGACTTTCTGCCACTCTTCACATTATGGTAGCTTTCATCTACAATGCAGCAAAGATACCTGAGAAATGGAGTTTTTCCTCTCCTCAGGAAACAGCACCATTTACCTCGCATCAAGACCACAGCCATTCGGATTCTAAAATCCTGGTTTAGCGTTTGACTTACTGTATGCAAAATGGCACAGCACTCATGATCTCTTCAGTCATTAGCACTATGTAGCACTGATTTGGGAAACAGATTGAGTGATGTTCAGTAGTGGTTTTGCTTCACTACAGCTTACTCCAGTGTGGATGTATCCTCAACCCCACACTCTATTCACTATATAATTCACATAAACACCTTGAACATCATCATTCTATTGTGGACATGTGGGGTACATCATTTGCATGCAGTGCATTATGGGATTTTGTGTGTGCACTGGATGTCCTCCATTATAGGCCCTTTTCATGTTTCCTGGTTAAAGACATAGCCAGAAGTCCAGATCTTAGCAACAGGTTAATATTTGGGTGTTGTTGGATGAACTAAATATCTAAGTTCACGACTTTAAGGATGTTGTTTATTAGCTGATGAGTGTGTCATAGACCAAGGAAACCTTATACATATCTTTAAAACTAAGATGGAGTTAGTTGATGGTGACCTAATGGCAAATTTAAAACAAAACAAAACAAAACAAGAAAAAAAACCAACAGCGAAATCAGAAGGTTTCTGGAAAAATTCTGAAGTGCAATTAGCAATCTATTTTTCCTAGTTATGTGAAGTATATTAAATGTAAAATTTAGTACCTTAAAAAAATATACCGCAAATGTTTCGATGATTAGACCCAGGAGCTTCTGCCAATTTAAAGAACTATAACTCTAATACAGTATTGGGTTTTACAGAATTCACACCGAGTTTAACAGAGGAAATAAAAGTGGGTTGTGGGCACCAGGAAACGATACTCATCATATATTCATGGTCTGTGTGAACTTTCATGTACTGCAACTCTATCCTGTGTGGTTCTTCATTTTTCTTGACGCATTATTAACACAGCTATATTTAAATACCCTGAATATTTAACAGAGGAAACGAAGGCTTTTCACACTTCCGGGGTTTTGCTGCTGCCAGCAGACTTCGTGGGTGAACTTTACTTTCACTCCAAAAAAAACAATGAAGTGAAAGAAATCCAGAAAGAATTAAACACAATTAATGAAATGTAGTATAAAAAATGAGAGCTTTGGAATCAAAGATACAGGCTGAAATATTAGCATAAACAGAGTTTGAAATAAACAAACTGCAATAACTAGAAATAAATAAAGCTAATCTGACAGACTCTGACGCTAACAAGAAGTTTGTGTGGCTATTCGTTCCTCCTCATTGACTGCGAGCATGTAGGTCTGACTAGCATTTTGCTGTTGTCTAGATTTCACACTGAACAAAGAAACACACCCATCCATGTGATGGAAATTAATTGAACTGAGGTAAATAATATGAGTTTACTACATATCTAGCTTCATCATCAGTGCTAACGTCAGTTAACATTACTATACTCTAGCTATGAATGAATTATTACATGAAGGATTTATATCGTTTTGCAGCTTGGAATTCTTCGTTGCTGAGTTTTCCAACAATTCGAGACACGTCTTTAATGTTGGCATCATTGATAAACATGAGCTTAAACAAAATTTAAGGCTTACGAGAAATCATTTTGCCACATTTATATGTACTTCAGGGTTGTTGTTTTTGTTTTGTTTTTTGTCCAAATAGCGCAATGTGAGACACAGAAAATCATGTTATTTACATCTACACTAAACCATGGCTATTTAATGATTAGGAGTAAATAGAGCTATTTCAAAATGAATTAACTACTAATCAGATAGCTCGATAGCTAAAATAAACAGACAACCTAGGAGTTTGTTAGCTAGCATAGCTAGCAATGGATAAACAATAAAACTGGCCCAAAAAGACCAAATATCCTGCTACAAGTTTCAGGGATTTGGTTCTTCCCAAACCCTGTCTGGTATCTGAAATGGTGCCCTACTCTCAATTCCCTAAATATGCAGTGGGTGCTCTGCATCCCCTAGGTTATATTGTTAAGTCACTGTTCTCCACTCTGCTTCAAGACATGACTAGAAAATGACAAAGCTCCCTAAATAGTGCACTATGTAGTGAAAAGGGTGTGGACATTCTAGAACCTTCCTGGTCTTAAACATTTAGGATGAGCTTTGAAAATGATGATATAACAAATGTCCTCTTGGGCAAGCACATGCACACACACACACACACACACACACACAATGTAAACTGCAAGACAATCGCTGAAGTGAATGTATGAATGTTTGTCATGTTACAAACTTTTACTAAAGTGCCTCAGACGCATACAAACACATTTTCCCGGAAGGCTGTGATGTACTTCTGGATTAGTGTGTTGTTTTTTTTTGTAGCTTTTAATTGTGTTGTAATATTGTAAAATGCTAATTTATCTTTGTAAAAACATCAACAAAATGTAAAACACGTTATTTAAATGATTTTGTATGGGATGAAGAAGAAATTAAATTCTGGGTTTCTGACACTTACTTTGTGTGTGTGTGTGTGTAAGAAGTTCAAACATATGAATGGTTAAAAATTTATTGCACATCTTTATCGTTATAATTGCAATATAAAACGAAACTGACAGAACATTTCCTTTAGGAAAGAGGTTTATAAAGGACTTGGCGTGAACACGCAGAGCGGTTTTGTCCACATTCGTGAGATTATCTGGCTTATTAAAGTAAATGGATGATGGAGAACATACTAGAGATTCCTAAACCTCTTCCTCATACACACACATAGTTGGGTTTACTGGACTGCCGTATTGGTGTGGAAGTTCTACCACTGTTCTGAATGTGACCGAACACATCTTTATCTGTTTATGAGAACTAGCCGTGCCTACGGACTGAAAGTAGACCATATTAGCATTCTAGAACACTGATTACAAACAAAATAGTGTTTCTAAGTAGTGTTCTAGAATGACTAAACCATGCCCCCCGCTGCAACCCCTGGGGAGAGAGGAATCCGCCACAGCCATCTGCATCCTCAACCTGTAGAGCAGCTTGAATTTGAATGGCTGAAGTGCCAGATACCAACTAGTGATCCACATGTTGGTGGATCATGATGAGTTGGAGTGACTGGAGTGGGGCACGGTTGGAAAAAGAGGGTGAAGTCCCATCCAAACACATAGTATTGGACGGTGAGGGTCACTCCACTTGATGGCCAGGCACTCTTTCTCTATCATGCTGTGCTTGCCGTCCTGTACCAAGAGTTTGTGGCTGATGTACAGCACTGGACACTCCATCTCCTCCACCAACTGGGACAACATGGCCCCCAACATCTGTGCACATCAGTCTGTAAAAAGGGAGAGAGAAGTCAAGAGAATGTAAGAGCAGGCTGCCTCAAAGTACAGCTTTTACCTGAGTAAAGGCCACTGGACCAAATCTGGCACTCCCTTTTTACTGAAGTCAGTCAGAGGGCTGATGATGGTGGAACAATTAGGTCACAAATTTATGATAATTGCAGGCCAGCCTCAGAAACTTCCTCACCTGTTTGGTCTTGGGTCTTAGGCAGGCAATTTGGGGACACACCTGGCATACCTAAGTAGAAGATCAGATACTGTACTTCCACCTGTCTAATTGATCTCTTCCTTGGATTTGCTGTCAGTCCTGCCTGTCTCAAGGATCTCAGAACAGCCCTCACATGTCTAATGTCCCACTGCAAGTCAGTACTATAAATAATAATATCATTCAAATAGGTAGCAGCATAGGTGGTTTGTGGGTGGGGATTTTGACATTAGTCATTGAAACATGGCCAGGGTTCCAAACAGCCCTAATGGAAAGGTGTAAACCAAACAGAGTAGGTTAGGGCATTTTCTCTTGGGACATTAGAGTCAAAAAAATTTGCCAGTCTCCCTTAGGTAAAACCAATGTTCATAGAAACAAGCTGCACCTAACCGATTGAGCAGTTTGTCAATGCATGGTTACACCCATATCAGGCATAGCCTCAAGCTCCTCCGAAACCATCTGTTTCTTTTGCTTGGGTAGATGGTAGGGGCGGATGCACAGCTCCTCCTTCTAAGGAGTCATTGTTCACAGAGCCACAGTGGCCATGTCTCTCCATAGTTTTAGGAGGTTGAGTAAATATATTTGTAATGCATCACTTCTGTCTGTTTGCCAGACCACAAAGTTGACTTCCCCAACTTGCTATGTGACCTTGAAGGACTCTTGCCACTTTGTTAGTAATTTGAAACTTGATGTGAATAATAATATGAGGACTTTATCTCCTGATGAAAACTCATATAGCCAAGCTCCCCATTATACAGTCAGGATTAATGATCCTGAGCCTGTAGCAAATTCTTCTGTGTTAGTTGACACATTGTGTGGACTTTGTTCTCAGGTCAAGAATGTATTGACCTTAATTTTTTCCTCTGTGAAGGTCCCTCCTCTCAATTTTCTTAGGCAGTGTCTAAGATGCTGAGGGGCTTCTACCCATATAGTAATTCAAATGGGGAGAATCACATGGAGGCTTGTAGGACCTCTTGGCCAGAAAATAATAGGGGTTCAAGCCGCTTATCCCAATTCCGAGCATCATTGTTCCCAACCGTACAAATCATATTTTTCTGGGAATTATGTTATGTAATCCACTGAACTACAACACAAAGTGATGCTCTTGTGCACCCGAGACTAATGGCCTGTCGTGGTCCATATCAATTCTTTCAAAGTGGACCTTGATCAATAGGAGCAGGCACAATGGTACTTTTGGGGTGGTCAACAGATTCACAAGCTGATGGGCCATGAGATGGTTTACTGTCTTATCTTGACCTAAATCCCCAGCCATGGGATTATGATGAACCACATGAAACATTTTCCTGTGGCTCCGTGGTACAAACAATTGGGTCGTCTCTTCCCTAGTTTGTCCTGCGCCACTTGATATAACCTATCCTTAATAGTAGAAAAGTTGGGGTACCTTCACTTTGTTGAAGGCATGCTTCAGGGTTTTGTCTTGTGATTGCTTCAAGGGGAAATCCCTGAGGGGAATTGCCATGAAGGCAATTGGGCGGCACCCTCCATACCCTCTGATGTTAACAGTCCAGGTAATGCCTCCCCAGCCAATGCTGTGCATATCCCACACTGTGCTTTGCTACTGCAGAACCCATCCACAAATGTTTCCCTTAACAATGTCTGAAAATCTAGCCAATTCATCCCTTGAAATAAGTGGATGGGTAAGTTGAGGATCAACTGCCCTCTCCATGCTATGAATTTGACCCTGGACATGAAGCCAGCATGCTATCTTCAGTGCCACACCTTGAAACAGGCTTTGGTGGAAGGAGGTTTGATTACCCCTTTAATCCAGTAATGTGTGGTATGTACCCCTTGAATTTTAACAGGTGGTACCAGCTTTAGGAGAAATGCCCCCCATTTTGGGGGAAAAGAACTGAGGAAGAACGGGAATATATTGCTAGATGATCCTCAGCCAGCTAGATGGCCTCATCCAATGTGGCAGGTCAGTGATACTCACAATGAATTGCTCCAGCAACATCTGACCCACTATGTCAGATTTTGTGTCCCTCCATCAGCAGCCACATATGATAGGCATCTTGGACCTGTTGGCCAAAGATAAAGAGTTGGCTGTCCTCATAGAATGTCAAGGTCTGGAAATGCTCACAGTTTTGTTCTGAAGATCGGCCAACCCCATGTAGAATTGCCCTTTTTATATCCTTGCACTCCAGCTGATTGGGGAGCTATTGACAGCCCACTTGGACCTGGGCCATGCCCATGCTACTGCCACACTCACAAAGAGCTCCACAAATGCCTGTGCCATCACCAGGGACTTGAAGCAGTGTTGCTGCTCAGTGCACAGGTCAAGGAAGGCTTGATTGACGTGGTGCAGGTTGATGAGATACTTTACAGTTTCCATGAAGGATGAAGACTCCAAAGCCATGTATCAGCCCAAAGATCACAGCTTTCTGCACCACTGTAACACCTGTGATAAGGTTTGGGAAAAGTAAGGAGGCAGGCATGAGAGTAGGGTGTTGATTTATTTGGGGCTTATTTCCTGATCAGCTTTCCAGTACAGCCTTTTTTAACTACAATACTGTATGTACTTAAACAAAAACAAAAACCTTCCACAGTCATGCACACACAGGCTCAACAGAACACTGTCAGGGAAAGTTGCTTTGCCCTGCCACTGTTTCTCTCTGCTGGGCATCTTCACTCACAAAGGGCAAAAATAGTTCATCATTAATTACACACAGATGGACACTCATTCATTAGATCATCCACGCATCTAAACCATGCTCTTGCTGGTACAAATACATATTGTTTACCATTATAGAGCAGGTCTTGGAAACGTTCTAGAAAACTAAACCAAGAATTGTTATATAATGATTTTGTATGTCTCTTTACATCTCCATTTCATCTTCGACTTGATTGAGGAAACATCACAAACTCACTGGTAGGACCACTTCCTCTCTAACAAAAAATAAATAAAAATAAATACCCCCCCCAATCATATTGTTTACTCTGTTCATTCAGAGTACAAAGTCTACAACTGCAAACCAAAACTGGCGGTTCTTCTTTTTTACTTCTGTTTTAGCTGGGTGAGCACTCATTACAGAATGTCTCTCTCCTGTTCAATGGAAATGCGATGTACTTATAGGTGAGTACCAACTTTACACACATTTACTCACACGCACACACATGCACACACATATATATGAACTGTGCACCACACTACACAAGCCTGTGTTTGTGTGATTTAACCAACTGAACCAAACCTCGTTTGAGGCCTAGTCCACGCTAATTTGAAAACATATACATTTTTAATTGTTTTGTCCACATCAAAAGGACTACAAAATTTTTGACTACAAACTGCATATTTTAAAAAATGTCCCTTTGAAATGTTGTTTTTATGTTGTAGTGTGGTAACCAGTAGTATTAGACAATGCCGAGGCCTCTCATTCTGTGATTGGCATCTGATTTTCACATAATCCCATTTATATAGAGTGCAGTACACGCACAAAATCCCAATGTACAAGTCAAAATACTTTTACAGGCTGTATTAAGAGTCAGTCATTTATCTTAACTGTCTTTGTTCGTGTGCAACATACCACACCATTACAGTGTGTGAATGCTCAGTTTACCATTTATCACTTGTGAAAACAATGTGGACAGGAAACATTTTTGAAATGAAAACATTGGGCTTCATTGTGTAAAATCTTTCATAGGCTAAACCAAATTAAAAATTCCTCCCAGATATACTGTACGAAATTTTGGTAATGCTAGTTGTGTATGTTGATAAATGCCATCAGACATAAACTACCAAGCAGCTAATTACGGGACAACTGATTTACATTTAGCGTAATTCTATAATATTAATAATAATAATAATAATAATAATAATAATAATAACAATAACAATAATAATTTAGTAATTTATAGTGCACTTTTTTACATAAAATGATCAGAAGCCCATTACAATATATACTAACAATATAATTCTAAATATAAAAATATAATAATAAAAATATATACGGCTATTAAGAAGTGCGTTCCAGAGTTTTGGTGCCGCTACGCTGAAAGATCAGTCACCAAAGGTACATCGCATTTTTCCTTGCGGAAATAATAGGACAGTGCTATACCGCTCATGCTGCCTTACATTAATCAGATCACTAATATAAGTTGGTGCCATATCATGCAAAGCCTTAAAAGCTAAAAGAAAAATTTAACCGGAAGCTAAGGCAGTTCACGAAGAACGGGCATTACTAGTGCATCTTAAACAGTTAAAATATCATGAAAAAGTTCATTTTTTTCGTAATTTAATTCAAAAAAGGTAAACTTTCATATATTCTATATTCATT
>JAOTRR010000056.1:9362705-9372890 GCA_028570945.1 Gogo arcuatus
CTCCCCCACCCCCTTCACACACACTGGTCTGGTCCTGGTCTTGACTCGGCCTCGCTCTGCCTTGGTCTTGGTCTTGACTTGATCTCAACCCCTCAAAGTCTTAGTCTTTTCTCAGTCTTGATACACTCTGGTCTTGGTCATGACTTGGTCTCGGTTTAGGTGCTCTTGACTACAACATTAATTCCTACTAAGCTGTTTACATGGCTAATGAAAATGAATATTCCACTAATACTCCCGTTTACATGCAGCCAATTAACATAAAACACTCCCGTGTTGGTTTACTCACAGAGCTCAGCCGTGGTTTGCAAACTGCCCTAAAAACCCCAATTGAGATGGATATTCCAAATGTGCTGTATATACGTCCAAAGATTGCTCCTAAAACCTGAATAATACAGTATCAGCATATCCCACATGTCTTAATCGGAATAAGGCCAAATTCGGAATTTCAAAACAGAATATGCTGTTTACATGACTCGTATCAAATTCCGAATATTGTCATATTTGGAATAATAATGGGATATAACGGAACATACGTACATGAACCTCCACACACACCTCATAGCTATAAATTCGATTTATTTATCACCATTTTATCCATTGTATGCACATTTTTGCACTCGACTATATAAAAGTGTATTATAGGAGCAAGCTAAGGATTTCATCAGGTGTTATTTGTTACCACAGCAATAAAAACTGTGTGTTATTAGTTTCAGTGTTGCGTTTTCTAAGTTATTGTAGGTAATGTTTAGTTACTGCAGTGATAACATGTCAGTCTAACACCAGCACATTTGTTAATTTATTTCATAGATTTGTGTGAATTTTGAGTAAAAGAGAATTTGATGTAGTGGAATTTCGTACAAAAATAGGACATTACCTAGCTACTAGTTAGCTATGTAAGAAAACACTTCAGGGAATGCTGTTATAGGAAAATAATCAACAATGAGGTGCTGTGATGCAAAGTAGAGTTATTGTTACCACCCTGATTTAACGTCCTTGGTCATTTCTGTTATCACATTGTAGGAGCTAGCATTGAAAAAGAGAAACAATGCAGCTTGTCATGTTACCAAGAAATCGTAAAACGCAAACTTACGTTTTCATCTCTGAATGTTACCAAGCCCTGATACTGGAGACTTTCTGAAACTGCTAACTTATCAAAACACGTATACTGAACTACTATCAGAACTGCTGTTATTGAAGCTTAATCAGCATCATTTGACCAATCAGAATGACGATTTTAATGTTTTGCTAATCTATTCCAATGACAGCCATTTGTTGTAATGCTAATGTCAAAGTAATGCAAGCTAACTGACGTATGTTTGTTTGCTATCAAATAAAAGTTACTCAGCTTTTAAATGATAGTCATGTGATGTTGACGTGACTTTTGCAGTTTAAAACAAACACACATGATAGAGAGATTTATTTGGCATGCTTGCTATTTGTTTTGGCTACCTTTGCTCGCACATCTGCTCTCTGTTTTTCATAAGACTATCCTTATCAGTAATTTTCCATCACCCACTGAAGCTACCCTATCACACTCAGACTTCCTGAAATCACATTTTCCAATCATTTAGCTACACCACACTCATGAATTTAGATATATACTCATGTTTGTCTTTCAATAAACTGAGAAACATCTCTGAACAGCTGTGTCCGAGTCAGTAAATGCTGCTCCCAGATCAATCCGCGAGGCAGAATCTCCTAGATTCCTATATTTCTAGATCATACTTTGTAATTCAACTTTTTTCACTACAGACAAATCAAAACCTATCAAGCCATTTTATGATTTTGATAATGTAAGATGAACTTGTTAGCTAAAAATGAAATTGAAGCGTTATCATTGAGGTAGCTAAACATAAACGGCTAAATGGCTAGATCGTTACATACAACTGAATTTTTATGACTGTTTTGTTTATAAAGGCTTACAAAGTTTTTTCTTATGACTTCTTCTTAAGAAAAGGAACACAATCCAATATCAGTCTGCGTTCAATGTCTGTAACACACAATTCTGTCTGGTACTTTAATTGTAGGCAAACACTAAGAAACTACAGTAGTTCTCTAGGAAGTGGACAAGTGTGCAGAAGAGAACGTTTTTCCAGCCGAGTTTAAGGAACGACTCATGGAGTTTGCAGGATTTCTCTGAAGACGCATCGTTTCCTGCACACGTCCCAGAGTAGACACTTCACTCCTCTGTTTTTAAGAGGGGTTTAAGGGGAAACCTTCACTCACAGATTCCTTGAATGGAAAACACCATTTACACTCTATTTAATGTCAAATATAATTTTGGCAAATTTGGTTGTTCTCAGACTGACAGCACTAGAAACCTGAACACAGAATTAAACTGTAGGATGGGAAAAATGACTCTGTTTCTTTCAGACAGATTCTTCAATGTTATCTGGTTATGTCTTGGTAATGTCTTGTTGAAGGGGAAAAGGCTTCTCTGTTATGATACCTGCAGCTCTGTGTTACAGATTCACAGGAAATCAGGGCGAATTTCTGATCTTTGGCTGTGCAATGACCTTGGACGTATCTGTGCTGCTTCTATATGACGTGTCCATCCGAAATTTCCCACCTTTCAACTCTGACTATGAATTAATGAGAGTTACTATTATTGAAGTTTCAGGCCGGTTTTTTTTCCTCGAATGACTCAGTTGTTTTTTTTAAACCAAACATCCTACACAGTGAGCTTTAATCTACAGGTGGTTATTGAAGGAAGTTTTTTACAAGTTACAATTAAATTTCTTTTATATGACTCCATAAACCAGCATTGTGACTCGAGTATTACTGTTCATTGGGGGAAAAACATATCCTAGCATTATGAAGACATATAAATACAGTAAAACACCTTTATTTATTTATTTTTTAGCCTGATCTAGGTGAACTGAAATCAGATACTTAAATTTGTATTTAAAGGTTAAATATGCTTATACAGTATTACACTGCATAAGGCTTTAAACTAAGAAAAATATACTTCTTAAAATCATTCGCATTCATAAACATAAGCATGCTTTCAGACATAATTTTTTTTTAATGTAAATGTAGTATGTCTAAAAGGTATATGTAAAGGTTACATAAAAATAAATCAAGTTTTAGATATAAAAGCTGCAAAAAAATTTTTCTCATTGGTTGGGAAAATTTAGGAATCATGTCGAAAAGTTCTCAGGGACAACACTCAAATGGAAAAAGCTACAAAGACCTTAAACATCCCTGTCAGTACAATTGGTTTAATAATATGCAAGTTAATGGAGTTAATCATCACCGGACAGGCGCACAGCGCAAGATATCACAATGTGCTCTCAGACTAATGATAAGGAAGGTGAATGAAAAGCCAGCAGTCATTCGAAAAGAGTTGCAGGATGACCTGAAAGCAGCAGGAACAAATGTTCCTATATACAGAGAACAAAAAGGAATGAACTGCACCACAATCATCTCCGTTCCTACACCTCGTACAAAACTGGATTTCTGAAAAAATAAGAGCAAAGATACACATCTAAAAGTATGTAGACATATTCAGCTTGTCATGTTTGGAGAAAGAAGGGCTGCGAGTATCATCCCAAGAACATCATATCCACAGTGAAGCACGGTGGTGGGAGCATCATGATATGGAGCTATTTCTCTGCAAATGGTACTGGTGTGTTACGCATCATCAAACAAAACATGAATGGAGCGATGTACCGGGACACATTCGAGGAGGATTTAATCTCATCGGCCAAGAAAGTGAATCTGGCGAGAAGATAGATATTTCAACAAGACAATGTTCTCAAACATACAGCCAAAATAAGGCTTCTCACTGAAAATGTATGGAGGATTTTGAACTTGTGAGTCCATCAGAGGGACCCTCTTAACCTTGGGGTAAAGTCAAGATAATTTGGGTTAAAATCGAACCACAATACTAAAAACAAAAAGTGAATTACTTTTTACTGTAAACATCGTGAAGCTGTAATTACTAACCGCAGCTTTGCAACAAGTTTGTTTGTATTCAAAGATACAAAGTAAAAAGGCAGTATGAAGTGGATATATGCAGTGGAAGTATATTAAATAACACAAAAAAAGTGTCTGAATATAGAGAATTTATAGAGTATATAATGTACACTGTAACTTTAAATGTAAGAAAATGTACAGTTTTTATACACAGAGAAAACAACACTTTTATATAATAATTTCATGATATTATATTAGATATCAAAGAAATATTAAAAGGTAATGTAATTTCATGTAACGCTGTCCAAGTCATGCAAAGAAATGCACTACTATACAACACTGTTATTTCCTTTAAGGCATGTGTTCATAATAATGATGACATACGGTATACAGATGAGAGAATGGACATTTGTTTCCATTTTCTCGAGAAAGCAAGGGTGTGGTGGTTTTAAAATAGATAAGCAGGAATTAGCGCTGTACTTTTAAGTAACGGCTTTACTTCTAGTTAGCCTTATTTAGTGAGCAATTGCAGTATGTTATTGAAAAGATGAACAAATGTCGAAGTGCAGTCAGCAGCAGAGAATTATATCTTTAGTCTCACATCATCTACCATTTAGGAAGCTGATAAACGAGCCCGTGAACTTACAGTCAACTAAAAAAAAAAAAATCACTACATATATGAATATTTGTAATACAGTTTATTTTTCCCTTACAGTCATTTTAATCCAATATTACTCAATTTTAGGCAAATTTGAACCGTGCTTGCGTACACACACACACACACACACACACACACACACACAGTTTAATGTATAGCTCAGTATGTGTCATGTTTTAACATCTTGGTGGGGACTGTCCAAACGAAGTGTTTCCAAAGGAACCAGAAGGTTTCCTTTTTGTTACTGAGGTTAAGATTGAGGTTTAATTTAGATGTAGATATAGCATATAGCATGAATTATCTGAAGTAATAATAAAGCCAGTGGAAGGCCCTCACAAGGATAGTAAGACAAGTCCACGTGTGTGCGTGTAAGTATGAAAGTGAAGGCGTGGGAGGCAAGAACTAACTGAGGGATTTTCTTGGAGGAGAACACATACCTGTTTTGCTCCTTTTTGGCTCCACCTTCCTCCCCCATTTACCAGCAGAGACAATAAACATGCCTTTCAAATACACATACAATAACAGTACTGAATCTAAACTCAGGTTCTTTGGAAGAGAAACACCGATTCAGTACACACCCACACACACAAACACAAACACGCACACACCCATAATCTACAATGGCATACACCAGTGTATGTGTTTATATATTTAAGTTACAGCATTCTCTTTTCGAATGTTTCTTTCCTGTGACGTTGTGTGTACCATCCCAAACCGAATGTAGACAGAGCCGTTTACCAGGTACACACTTGTGTTTACGCCCATCCATGCATTTAATGTGACATCACACTGTGTAATCAATTTTATTGATCTGTGCTTCATTAATGAATAAGATTCAGGTTTATTCATACTGATAATTGACTGCGCTAATCTTCAACAAGCCGCAGAGCAGTGGATCCTCCCTGTCATGCTGCGTCGTAGCTATGATAGCTAGCTAGCTACGTTCTGGGATGACTGAGAAATTTATACTGTATTGCCAGCAAGTATTGCTAACATTAGCAAAAGCTAGTTAGTTAGCTGATATCGACTTACCCTCCCTATAATGAGTTATGAAACAAATTTGATAGGCTTTCTGACAGATTAGGAGGAATTAGCAGTTCTGGTTCAAGTGCATAAGGATCAATGATTTGTTGAAGTATCTTTTAGCAGTCAGATGAGTAAGTGTTGTGTTCATGTTGTACAGCAAAGCTGGAAATTTGGCCCCAAATCTGGTTGAAATGCTAGGATCACAGCTCTGGCAGCCATCTTGTCATCACTTGTCATCACAGATTGATAACAGTGAGTTGTTTGTAATGTTGTTCCATTATTCATTAGCTGTTGAGCATTTTAAAACTCAATTGCTTAGTGATTATCGATGATTTAGGCTAGGTTAGATTAGGCTGCTTTCACAATACAAGTGTTTTTTATACAGAAAAAGTGATATCCAGAGAGTCTTTTGTGCTGATATGAAAAAGGAGGCTCACATGCATATATGTATGCACTGTAACCATAACCTTGTGCCTTTTTCCTTTTTAGTTAGCTCATCAATCTAGACTTAAAAACTCATCTTTCTACTGGCATGTTGTCCTCCATGTTGGTTTTCATGACTTGCCCCAATCCCCAACACAAACTGCAGTCTGATTGGTCATGAAGTGCTTGACATTACACATGGCTTTTCTGAAAAGTTGAAAGCACTGGGGTGTGATCAGAAAAAAAAAAGCAGACATTTTCAGTTTTACTTCCCATAACACAAGACACACTCACCCACACGCACACCCGCACACACTGCTGGCGTCAGAAGGAGTAATGGAAAAGAGCACTGACGACAGCAGCAAACAGGACGTTTTGAACAGAAAAAAAGAGGACATCAGCAGTACATGCAAAGTACTTCCGAGGCCGTAGGAGTTGGTTTACATATTTTATTGTATTATAATTTAAATTTTAAACAGATTAAATTTACTCTTTGGGCCATTATTCTACACACAATAATTCATAATGACAAAGCCAAAAGATGGTTTTAGAAATGTTTGCAAACTTATTAAAAATTAAAAACTGAAATGTGTCTTTTAGATAAGTATCTAGTTCCTTGACTAAGGCACTCCAAGTTCAGATCAGGTGCATCCTGTTTGCTTTGATTATCTTGAGAAGTCTCTAGGACTTGACTGTGGCAAATTCTATTGAATGGACATGACTGGGAAAGGCACACGCTTCTGTGTAAGGGAAGTTGAGCTGGGAATGACAATTTTTGACCTCAGCACATTCAAGCTATGAGCTTGGGAGGGGGGTGTGGTGTTGATGGGGATGGAAATGGAGATGGGGGGTATGGACGTCTTCATGTTTAGTCTTTTATTAGCAACAAGATAGTCAGCTAACTGTGATGAGTGATGCGTATTTCCTTCTTCTGAACAGCGAACTGTACAGTCAGTGTACAGACATTTAACAAGCAAATATTCTGTAGGTCGATTTATCTAAAGCAAATACTTGTATGTACAACATAACTCTTATAAATGTAAGAAGTGCGGCTTTGTAGGAATGTGGATTGGAGAAGACCACCCAGAGTTCCCGAGTAGGAATTCCTACTACTGTTCTTGTTTTTTTTTTTTTCCTTGTCAGAGGTCAGGGATTACAAGTTACAACTTCTAGCTGAATGCAGCAATAGATCTGGACAATGGTATAAAACCATTTCTAAAGCTTTGAATGTTCCCAGGAGCACAGTATGCTCCATCTTTGTGAAATGAAAGAAGTTTGGAACCACCAGGACTTCAGTTCTTCCTAGAGCTGGCTGTACAGCCAAACTCAGTAACCAGGCTAGGAGGACATTGGTCACTTCTCACAGAAGCCACTCTTGAGTAAAAGGCATATGGCAGGCACTTAAATGACTCGGAGAGTACGAGGGGAAAAGATTCAGTTTTTTTGGGTTGAACTCCAAGTGCTACATCTGGTGAAAACCAGGTACTACTCAACGACTGGTTAATACCGTCCCTATGGAAGCATGGTGGTGTCAGCATCATAGCATGCAGGTAAATTGCAGTAGCAGGTATGGGGATACTGGTCAGAATTGAAGGAAGCATGAATGCAGCTAAATACAGAAAGGTCCTTGATGAAAACCTACTCCAGAGTGCACATGACCTCAGACTGGTGCGAAGGTTCAACTTTTAGCATGACAAGAGCCAGATTTCTGTTGCTGTTTTGCACACAATAGAAGCGATGTTTTAAATATTTTGACAAAACACAATTGTGAATGTTCTGTGTTTAGATTAATGATGTTATGCGATTAAACCTGGGTTTTCTCCTCTCGCGATAGCTCTTACAGTGCGCTCTTTTTTCAGAAAGGTAACGTTCCCATTTGGTCTTTATTTCATGCATGTGACTTAAATGTGAAAAACATGTTTCCAATTCAATTTTGTGAAATATTGCTTTATAGAATCATCTGAAAAACCATCTCATGTGAGCATAAAAACCTTTTTGTGATATTTGAGTGTTTTCAAATGTTTCATGTTTTTCCATTAATTGTTTTTTAGTTTGCTAGTTCAAATTGCACATTAAGCAGGTTAATCAAAACACGAAACACGGCTAATGACACAATGCCAAGAATGCTGGAGTGGCTTCGGGACAAATATCTGAGTGTCATTTAGTGGCCCAGTCCAAGCCCAGGCTTGAACCCTATAGATCATCTGTGGAGAGACCTGAAGATAGGAGTTCACAGATTCTCCCTATCTGATCTGATTGAGTTTGAGAGGAAGAATGCCAGGACGAATAGGAGAAACTGCCCAAATTCAGATGTGCAAAGTTTGTAGAGACTTTGAACTTCTTTAAGAAGACTTGAAGCTGTAATTGCTGCCAAAGGTACTTCTACAAAGTGCTGAATAAAGGGTCTGAATAAATACTAATGTAAATGAAAGATTCAGTTTACTGAATTCAGTTAGACTGGACAGACTAAAGGACTAAAGTGCTGCTGCATCAGAACAAACGTAGTCATGAAGCGAGGGCTAAATCTCACTGCCCCACTAACAGAAGGGAGTCAGAAACCATTTACCAAATTGATAACAGACCAACATGTCAATGGAAGACATTTTGAATTCGACTAAATTTTAAAGATTCATATGGAAGTTGTCAGTTAAGCCCTAAAGACAGAAATGGAAATACTGAAAACCTGTTTTCCATTATATCATTGTTGTGAGCTCCAAATAATAACATGTAAATTGTATGCTACTGTTTCCACACTGTTTCTTCCAATGAAACAAGTACAGCTCCCCACCTCATAAATCCAAATTTAACACCTGTTTACATACATCCATTGGACTGTACTGTAGCAGGGTTACTTCTGCATTAAGCTGCACCTGCTCTTGTTGTAAAATGAGTCAAAGAGGGCTGAAACAGGGTTACATTCCCTTTCCAATATAAATAGGTACTGAATTCAAACTAAGTTCAGTTTCCTCCCCTAAACTCAATGAAACATGCCTTGCATAAGTATTCATGCCCCATGACTTTTACACATTGGGACTTCATTGGAATTTTTCCATTTGATTTACACACAGCATATTCTGTATAACATTTGAAGGTGCAAAATATGTTTTTATGTTCCACTCATGCTTGACACAAGTAAAAATTCTAAAATAAAATGTTCAAAAAACAAAAACTAGCACGACATTGTTACCCTTTAAATCGTACACACCTCACTGTGTGAGAGTAAAACATTTAAACGTTCAGGATTTTTTTTTTTTAAACCAGAAACGTTCAGTTTTTGCAGATGAATTCCACCAAACTTGACTTCACACACTGACCCTTGAACTGAGTCTTGATATGTCTTCAGATGAATTGGTTCTGGTTGTATATTTCAGTTATGTTGACTGCTTTGTACAATACATCTAGTGTACATTGACTGTCATTGCAAACATTTTACCGCAGACTGAAAAGCAGCTCTCGCTGAACTGTTGTTTTCTTGCCTGTTCACTGTCACTGACATTATACTTCTTGTAAGTTATGTCCTTTGCCTTGTCTTTGTTTTGGTGTGTCGTTATAACTGATGTCGGGATGCGTCAAAAAGATGTTAAAGCAACCCAGTAGAAAAACAAGCAGAGCGATAAACACGACAACAAAACTAAAAATGTCAGTAGTTTATATAATTTTGTCACAAATGGAACCTCACTGTCTGGTGTTAAACATCAGGTTCATTTAAAGTGTTTCTAATCCTGTATAAAATTCATGTAATTCAAAGGTACCATCAAGACCCATTTTTGTCCAGCCCATAAATTAGCTCCGCCCCCACCCAGAATGGAGCTGCTCCTCAGACTTATGAAGTAAATATACTGTATACTTTATTTAGTTTGCCTCACAGGCAGCAAAGGACTCTAAACATGACACACTTCACCTCTAATTAAATAAACACTACATCATCCAGCTCCATCTCAAAAAAATCAGCTAAAACATTTTCTTTCACTTTTGTATTTAACTAGCTTTTAGTATTTACCTTACTTTTCGTGGCATGTTTTTATGAGATAGTAATGTGCTGCCCTCTAGTGTCTGAGTGAGGAAACACAGCAGTTAGATTACAGCCCCAAATCAGAAAAAGTCGATTAAAACTGAAAACAATGATTTGTAAATAATCTTTGATCTGTATTGCATTCAAA
>JAOTRR010000056.1:9415088-9425486 GCA_028570945.1 Gogo arcuatus
CACACACACACACACACACACACACACACACACACACACACACACACACAGAAGCTAAGGTATGCCGCAGCCTAAGGCCCCTGAGGAGCAGATTAGAGAGAGAGAGAGAGGAAAAGAATGGTGTGAGAAAGAGGAGAATGAAAATGATATTTATTAGTGTATTTTTATACCGGGCTGAGTCTCGATTACTGCCAGCATCAGCAGCACACAGTTCTCTCTCCCTCACATCTACTTGTACCCTACCCTCTGATTTGATCAGCAAGCCAAGCCGAGCTACACGTTAAAGCCAGTACCTCACACCCCTCATATTATTGCTCATGTTATAAAAATGACATTCACTGCAGTGACATCAGATACATTCATACGTCTAATAATAACAAATCACACGTAACCCTCACACTTTACATTTTAAAGCTGCATCCTGAATGCTAATTAGTGCTCATACTGTATTAGAACATCAGCCATTTTAAGGCTCCATGCTCAATGCAATTCTTTTTTCTGGGACAGCTAGGGAAATGTATGAATAATTAATGAGTCAGAGTGATTTCATCCTTCCACAGAGCATTCGGCAGAGGAAGCATATACAGTAGTTCCAGTGAACATCTTAATCTAAGTGCAATGATTATACACTTAACTTACTAGAGTATGGTGGTAAAATTAGTAGAATGATGGACACGTGGTGTGTAGTTTGTAACAATGTCCTCTATGAGATCTCATATAATATACTTAGCTATCTAGCATCCTGCTTTGGTAGACCTTTTTTATTGCAAGAAATATCGCAATAAAACTTACACAGGCCTGCATAAATACAGTTGTTGTTTATTGTCAGTGGTTTGCTCCAGTAGCCCAAACTAAACACTGCCTTACTGACAAAAATATGTGTTCAAATGCTGAGCTGCTACTCCATACAGCCTATACAGACCACACCCTGTGCACAGGACAGCAAACAGGACAGTTTGTCTGCCTGTAAACAGGATTGCGTAAAACCTACTACCATGATTTCCATGAAACTTGGTGGAAGGGTGTAGCTTGGGCCAAGGAAGAACCTGTTAAATTTTGGAGCAGATTCGAGTCATGAGGCAGATCCACGAATTTAGTTTCACTTTTGCTAATGTTCCAAGATACGGCATTGGGCCTTGGTGGAAGTCTACGCTCAACAATACCATACGTCTTAAAATCCAGTAAAGTTCAATAAATGAAAAACATAGCTAATGTAGAAATACGATGACTCCATATCACAATCCACATTCACGGGTAACAGCAATCCTCTGGGATACACATGTAAGCACATAATTCTAATAGTTTTGGAAAGATGTATAAAGTGCCTGTGGTTGCAGATTTGCGTATCATGGAAGAGTCTACTATTGTCCTTGGCGGAGATCTGTGCTCTCCGAGTCCCCTTCTAGTTATTATTTAATTCATTTTAAAAATCTTAACTTGTACATTTGTACATCATTCATGTTTTTTTATCAGTCTTAAATGATTGTTCTCCAACATTAGTAAGAGAAAATCGTCCAGGAAATCACACAGGCATTAACGGATGCCATTTTGACTCTCTGTGCATCCCAGCTTCGTAGCAGATCCTGATTACGTGTCCTGTGAAGCTTTCTGAATTTTCTGGAAACCCAAAAACTAAAAAAAAAAAAAAGTTTGATAAAAATATTAACCATAAACAAGATTACCCTGATTTGCAAAAGAGAGTCTTGGTATAGTCATAGTAAATAGAAAGCTTGCCAGAACGTTCCACAGTTGGACATCTGGTGGAGACCAATTATGAGGAACAAGTTCAGGAGTTGATTTCTGTTAATGTTCTTATATTCTGATAGAGTTTTATTATGTTCTATGTCTTCTTATTCCCAGGATTTATTTTTCAGTGTTTCCAGGTGGCACAGTGGTAGAGTTAACATTAAAAAATGTTTTTAAAAAAATACAAATATTTTGAGTGCTATACAGATACACATAATGGCATTGCATTACACCTCTATATTATATTAAACCTCTTGAGAAATTTACATATACCCTACACAATGCCAAAAAACCCAAATTATTTCAGGTTTTCTTAATGACCACTTCTGAAAACATTAATAAGTCCATTCTTGCCAAAATCTGCACAAAGCCATAGGCTACTTGTCCTTTGGTAATTATAAGCTAATGCTAACTAACATGTTGGAGCGTCCCACAGGGTCTTTAGTCCAAGATGTCTCCCGTGACCTCATACTGTTTCACAGACCAAATTCACCCACATGGTTAACTACATTGCTTACACCAAGGTCACATGTTTGTCACTCGTGTCAGATTGAAATGAACAGAAGATTATTTTTAGTTCATGTATGTTTACACCTGGTAAAGTACTTAGCAGTACAAGAAGGTTCTGTCATCATACGACTTAAATATGAAGTTGTTTTGATAAAAAGTGTCTGACATGAATAAATGTAAATGTAATCATAAATAGCTAGCTAATAGCTCCATGAAATAAGGTATTAAATACAGCTGGCTGATTAGCAGTACGTTACGCTAGTAACTAAATAGCTAGCTAGTGATAGCTATAAACACTTCGTAATAAATTACTGAATGAAAATCTGTATTAAATATGCCTTCTTTTAGATACCATGGATAATACTATTAAGTTAGCGCAAAATATGTGTGTGTGTGTGTCTGACCAGATTCAGCCGTGTCACTCTTCTTCGTGCCCTCCTCTTCATCTTCTTCCTCTGCGTTGTCACCACGAGACAGAAGACGTCGGAACACACCAAGAAACCTCGTCATCCTCACACACACCACTGTTCTGTGTGTGTGTGCGTGTATGTGTGTGTACAAGTCCTTGACTTGTCTGCAAGATGTACCGGTCTCCACTACTGTATATAGAGCGTGTGTGTGTGAGTGTGTAACCGAGAAGATGTGTCTTGCGTTAGTGTAGCTATTATTAACGCTGTTTACATGGAAGAAGTGCTGCACAAGGAAATTCCTGAGACTGCTCAACACACACACACACACACACACACAGTGAGGATGTGACTGTGACACTATCTCTGTCCAGACATGAAGCCTACCTAGGCAGCCTCCTCCTGAATGGATCTCAGGCATGATAGCGATATCAAAATCAAACTCTCTAGTATAAATTGGAATAAATGTACAATACCAATTAGAAAACTCAGTTAATGTTACATCCTGATTGAACAGAAACCTACATCATGAAACAGTTGAGCATATCTACAGGGACTATGTACCCTTTATGACATACCTCAATACAACCATTCATTCTTTATACCACTTATCCATTGCAGGGAAGCTGGAGCCAATCCCAGCTGACATTGGGCGAGAGGTAGGGTACACCCTGAACAGGCCACCAATCCATCGCAGAGAGACAGACAGCCACTCACACCTATAGGCAATTTAGAGTAGCCAATTGAACTAATCTGCATGTCTTTAGACTGGGAGGAAACTAGAGCACCCAGAAGAAACCCATGCAGGCACAAGGAGAACATGTAAACTCCAATCAGAAAGGCCCCTGTCAGCCACAGGGCTTGAACCCAGAACCTTCTTGCTATGAGACAACAGTGCCACCCACTGCACCACCATAACACAATCATTTACAACCCTATTCTGAATCATTTTCAAAACAAGAATACATGGCCAAGACCGTGGTCTCCTAATCGCCAATTCAAGAACTCGTTCACAAGCACAGCAACACAGTATATAAGCGTCAAATGCTGGACGATCGCCTCTAATTTACATGTTCTGGTTTCTCAACTGTCCAGATAATGTGACTCCTAATGAGTAAGAACTTCTCGCTAGTCCTAGTGCAGGTACCAGGACTTGTCGTAATACAGATGGTTAAATAGATTACACTGTAGCGAAGCTCCTTGCAGTGAAGAAGGCAGTTGTATTAGTAAGATAACTGCATACTTCCTGTTTGACCTTTTGTGCAGTGCATATCAGGAATCCAAGACCATGTATGTGATGTGTGTGGATGTAACAAGTATTGGAGCTGCAGCACCAGGAAGTCATAGTCACTCTCTCTGTAGTAGCTGCATTGCAAAATATTGTTTGACAGATAAAACTCTTGGTCATATTCTTACAATAATTGGCTGTAATAACAAGTGGACAAGGGGGCAGATGTAAAGGTGGGATGATAAACAAGTTGCTGTGCCCTCTACTAAAACACACTGCAAACAATATTGTCGTTGAATTTCGTTAGTAAATTAAACCTTCTTCAGGGGATAAAGGGGCCGCCTCACAGCTCAAGGTTCCCCGGTTCAATTGTGAGCTTGGTTACTGTCTGTGCATGTTCTCCTTATGTTCATGTACCTGGGTTTCTCCAGGTTCTCTGGTTTCCTCCCACCTCCCATGAAATGCCGGTTGGTGGATTGGCGACTCTAAATTGCCACCGGGGGTGAATGAGTTTCACTGGTTGGGAATGGCCCTTGTCATACTATCATTGGTCCTCATCCTTCTTGACCTCTCAGCAGTCTTCAACATAGTCAATTACAAGATTCTCCTGTCCTCCATCCTCATGAGCCTTGGAATTAGTAGCATAGTATGGTGGTGGTTTGCGTCTTACCTAGAAGGATGGTCATATCACGTGACATGGAGGAGATCCACATCTGCTCCATGCAGACTCCTCACTGGTGTCCCATAAGGCTCAGTGCTTGGCCCTCTTCTATTGTCTCTGTATACTCACACACTCAGTGAGGTCATTTATTCACATGATTTTTCATACCACTGGTATAATGATGACCATGCACCATGGCTCATAACCTGAAACTAAATCCTGGCAAGACTGAGATCTCTGCGATCTCTCTCAGCAAGATCTTGAGAACTCTGGGACCATACTGTCTGACAGCACATGCAACCTTGGGGAAGTTCTTTCCAACTAACTTTCTACCCTTATTGATCACTTGACTCATCCATGCAGGTTTCCTTCATACCATCAGAAGGATCCGCAGTTGCTCTCCTTCCCCTGTCTTCCTCGGAAGACCCAGGAAGGTCTTTCCCCGTGCACCATCAGACTCTTGTAACTGATTCAGAATGCAGATACACAACTTGTTTTCAATCTCCTAAAGTCCTCCAAAATCACCCCATGTCTGTCCTCCTTCCAGTGGCTTCCTGTAGCTGCCTGATGCTTGTCTACAAAGCCATCTAAAGGTGCTTACCAAACCCTGCTTTGCACTATTTTCCCTTTCAATCAATCAGGCACAGCTCAAATTGACCCCCATCCCTCAAGAGACATGCATCAAGACTCTTATCTGTACAAGCACTCAGTTGGTGGAATTACCTTCCCCTGGCTGTCTGAAAAGCTGAGTCAGTGCTTATCTTCGAATGAAGACTGAAGACCTACCTCTTCACTAAACCATGAGCACTAAAATAACTCGACTTGTACAGTTTTTCTTGCTGTACCAACTCCTCTCTAACAAGGTTTTATCTTAATAATATTCCTAGACTCTGATCTATTTGTGCTAGTATGAGAATATATTTTTGATGGTGATTATATAGCACTTCTGGAAGTCCCTATGGACAAGGTGTTTTTTAAATGATATAAATGTAGGAACCAAAAACAAGGATAATGTTTTACGTGGGGGGGGGGGGAGGGACAAACACGTATACCAGAGTCCCTCATTTCCACTGGTAGTCCCTGCCCTGGTCGTGTCATCAATGGTCACTTTCACCTCCAGTTAAAGCTAGCAACTTATATAACTAACGTTATTTTAACCTTGTTTTAATTTTTGGATTATTCTTTTCATGGTTCAGGACTGAACAGGAAAATAAAGTGATGCAATTAATCTAGTGAGCTGTAGGCTACTTATCTTTCTATGTTATGAACAAAGGAGTCAGCTCTGAATGGTGAGCTCAGCCGAATGATCTCACTCAGTGCAAAAAGCTGGAATTCCATCACTTTGTAAATGTTTATTTAATCATTGCCAGTATATGGCCCGGATATGCCCTGAGTAATTGTGCCAGACTCAGGCTTAGATTTGAAACAGGAGCCGGGCCAATAGAATTAGCACAGGATATAGCCATAGTTATTTTTGCCATCTGAATCTGGATGAACTTAAAAAAAAAAAATTAACAAAATGAGATCAAACAAGTGAAATGCGAGAAAGGTGAACTAGCTGTTTTAATGCCCTAAAGAGCTGGAAAATATTATCAGTAAACATTCACCAGGCTCCATCTATCAAATAAACAGCTACAAATGTATTTTAAAATGTTTTTTTTTAGATGTCATTTAACTTTTATTTTACTTTTATTATTTGCATTTTCTGGCCCATTATAATATTTTAGTTTCTGTACTTTAATCTTTTTTTTTGCAACAAATACTTTTATATTTTATATCGTTAGCATTTTCTTTCTCTTTTTTTTGGACAGTGCAGTTATTTGTTGCATTTATAATATTTGCTTGTTTTTCTATTTTATTTTTTGACATTTTGTTGTTATTCTTTTTTTCTTCTTCATACTGTAAAGGAATTTGAGCTGCATTTTAAAGGTGGTTTATAAATAGTTTATTATCCTGTTCTTCTTCTTCTAATTGTTGTTGTTGTTGTTGTTGTTGTTGTGCATAGGAACAATGAATGACATAATGTTTAAAACCTCTTTTATAAATGCTCTACTGTTCTTAACTGCTCAGAGGAATGTGAGGAGCCGCTGAAAACCTGACACATCTTGGCACTAATGGATCTCGCTCCTTTCAACTGTCTGCCAGTGTATAAGGAAATGCAACTCTGGTCCAGATTGCATCCAGGCAAGGGTACTTAAGGAGTGTACCATGGAAATTTCTGCTGTCTTGCACTCAGTCTTTATTGAAATCCATCAACCTTCTACTTCACCATAGGTACAGACACCAGAACGAACAAACTCATCGAACTTGCAGCCACTTCCTTTAAAATTATATTTCTTTTAACAGTTGTGAAAAGTATTTATAATATCTGTAAGTGTTACAGTACAGTCACTAGTGCAGATGGCACCTTAAATCTGTCAGTCATCAGACCACAACGGTAACATGACTGTAAACATCCTCTACTGCAGCCAGAGCTTGGCATCTGTTCTGCGGGTGTTTGGGTGTCTTTGGGTGAGATGTTCGACTGTTTGAAACTTAAATCCAGAATCAATAACCACAGCAGCGTAACACAGTGTCTACACAACTCGGGTTACACACACAGACACAGTCCAGAGGTTAAGGCAGGTGAAGCACATCATTTAGTGGTTAGCATTTTGGTTTAAAGATTGCAGTTTAGCAGCTCAGGGTTATGAAGTAGCAATTTAGGGTTTAGTGTTTAGGGGTTAGTGAGTAAGGAGCACCCAAGAGGTTATGGTTCCACAGCTCAGATGGGAGAAGCTGTTTACAGGACATCCATAGGCTGGACACTCCACAAACTTTCCAGAGTGGCGAGCCATATGAAATCCTGTTTGAAGTTTATCAATAGGCATGTTGGAGACTTTTTGGCCTTGGCACAAAAGACAACATTAGTTAGAAACCCAGCTCTGCTTTTCACCCTGAGAACACCATCTCTGCTGTAAAGCATGGTGGTGGTAGCATCATGTTGAGTGTTACCCTTGGCCTCTTGGTTGCCTCTCTGACTTATAACAGTTTTGGGGGTTTTTTCAGAACAATACTTTCTCACAGTGAAGCGTGGTGGTGGGAGCATCATGTTTAGTGTTACCCTTGGCCTCTTCTCTGACTAATAACAATTTTTTTTGAGAACGCTACGTCCTCACAGTGAAGCGTGGTGGTGGTAGCATCATGTTGAGTGTTACCCTTGGCCTCTTGGTTGTCTCTCTGACTAATAACAGAGGTTTTTTTTGAGAACACTACTTCTTCACAGTGAAGCATGGTGGTGGTAGCATCATGTTGGCTGACAGCTATGACGTACACATATGGAAGTTGCCAGTCTCCCCTGTATTTAACAGCCGAAGCTCTGTGCAGTTGTCGTTGTTTAGGATAATGTTATTCACCTGATGTTACACACACAAAGACACCGATTTACAGAAATTTAAATTTATCTCCAAATGGCTGAAGAAAGGCAAAAACTCCAGTGACTGTTTATGATGCTGTAAAATTGTATATATTTTCCTTTATGCTTTAAAGACACATTGATGATGTGACATTTCTCAGGTGTGTGATTTTAAAGAATCTTTATAGATTTGGTCGAGTGTACGTACCCATAGGCGTAACGAGTCCGCACCACTTTTCGAATGCTAATGATATACACCACTAACCTGTTTATAAAAATAAATAATGATATGCGACACATGGGGATAGAAAGTAAGCCTTTACACCAGGTGTGGCTGTCATTGTAACAAACGGCGGGATAGCGCAGCTCGGCTCGGCTTATGTTCTTTTTTTTTCTTCTGACAGCCTCATAGGGAGCACACTAGGAAGGTGACAAGCCCTTTTTTTAGCCCATCATCATTCTTTTCTTCAGAATCTTTCAAAACAAAGTGATGAGTGTACATTTTAATCTCTATTGTTTTAGTACATTTGTTTAGTTAGTCACATCAGGACTGTCTGGGACCCAGAAAGATTTGCAGGAGTGAGCACTTTTTAATCTCATGTGGTTTGGTTATGGTGTCTATTTTCAGTTAACACACACCTAAAGCGTATCTAAAGCTGACTTTGGTTTGGTGAGAAGCATCACGTCACATCCTTCTCCAGTTTGCTGGATGTGGCTTCCCAAAGGATATCTTATGGTGAGCTTCATACTACGTTCATAAAACATCTACAAGCATTAGCAACAGAACACCAACATTTCAGCCTCATACATACATTCTGCATGGTTTTAATCTTGATCTTCACATGTATTCAAAAACCCTTGGAAATTCTGGAAAGTCTTCATATTGTATATGTATATAAAACAATACAAAATTGCTGAATAAAACTTTAGACTGCTTTAGATCCGTAATGACCTTATGACTGTATTTGTTATCAGTGATGTTTTCTCAGTCTGTTGCTTTAAAAGGAATCAGAATTTTAGGACAGAAGATGGCTGCTGTACACATCCTACTGTCATTTGGAGCGCCGCTCATGCATGTGTGCGACGTTTCCACGTATGTGTAACATCAACATAAATAGTGGGGGTGGTATAGCACCACGTGACACTGTGGTAACCTCTCATGTAGCCTTCAAACCTACTGAAAGATCTGTTTTGTGTACCAGTCTTCTGGATTTTCTAGATTACTACATACTTTTGAATGAGTTTTTGAGATACAGTTCATGGCAGCAATCACGACGACAGCAGAAAGTTTAAGAAAAAAGTATGTTTAACATCACTGAGGGTGAACATTAAAGGTTGACTTGGAAACCAGATGGATAGGGAGGTTCAAGATGGGACATGCCTTTTCTTGGACGTCGCTGTTAATCCTGGAGATGTACATAAAGTGCACAGGTGAATACGTGAACAATGCAGCTCACATCGACGCTGATTCTGCACTCAGACATATCCTGAAGCTGTCAGGTGGCAATGCTACAGCATGACATGACCAGCAGTTATTTATCTAGCTACAGCTATTAATGCCTAGCATAATAGCATAGCATAATAGCCTGATTTAGTGTGTTTCCCAATGTATACACAGCGTATCAAACACACTGCCTCATTATCTCCAGTTATCTTTCGCCAGTTGTCAAAGTTCGTGTTGCAGGGTACTGAGGATTACCACTACGCCACACTGCACCAAACGTTCCTTTGAATTACAAATGAAAAATGTAAATTTTCTACACAGCCTCGTCCTGAAGTGCACAAGTGCCCCAGCGGTCATGACTTCTGATTTCTCCTGATACGTCTAACGTGAGTTGGTTTGTAAAGCTCACGGCTTCCTTTTTAAATCTGCGTCCCTTACAAATCAAACACTGCTTACAGTACAGCAACACCGAGTGTGCCGAGCATACAGCATGTCCAGCATGTGGACACTCAATATTACTGTAACCTTAGGTTAGTGTGTGTGTGTGTGTGTGTGTGTGTGTGTGTGTGTACATCTGCATTGCATACACACTCTCATATACCTACACAGGACATACACCAAGTTACAGGGCCTTGGAGGCTGAGTGTGTGTAGTTTTACACACACACAGACACACACACATGCAATGCAAATGCAAACAGAGCTCCAGATGCAATGACTAGCCTGAGAAATGTTTGACAGCACTCATACCCTCACACAAACACGCTCAGGACACTGGGGTGCAGTACAGTGAGTGTGTGCTACATGTCCTGCATGCTAATCACCAACACACACACACACACAAAGTGCGCACACACTCCCCTTACGCCTTTCTGTGTATATAAAAATGAATGCTTATAAACACACAAATCCAGACACAACACACACACACCATGATGTTAACAGTCAGCATTTCTGCAGTGTGTGTGTGTGTGTGTGTGTGTGTGTGTGTGTGTGTGTGTGTGTGTGT
>JAOTRR010000056.1:9502922-9514857 GCA_028570945.1 Gogo arcuatus
GCAAATTCCTTGTATGTGAGAACGTACTTGGCAATAAACTTGATTCTGATTCTAACAGAAGGATCCTTGTCAAATGATTTATGCCACCTCACACTGACATGTCAAGACAAATGATAGCTAGTATTACAGCTGCTGATGTGTTTCTATATGTAGACCTAGTTTCTAACCTTGCCTTTGGTGTCTGCCTGCAACAATCATGTTGTTTAAGCAGCCAGTTTAACAAACACAGCAGGAAACCTGCTTAAAGATGTCTAAAACCTCACTAGAATGCTTTTCCTGTGATTTGATCAAGTCAAATCAGATAACGGCTGCCAAAATGTTTTTGATGCTCCTGCTCTGCTCATCATCAAAACATAGAAGAGCACTAACACACTCTGTACAGAGAGAAAATGTTAGTGTTTTTTTAAAAAAAAAAACATGAATAACAAGGAGTTTTGTCAACAGAATATGATGATGAGGCTTATATTTAAATGTCATGAGTGACTTTTAGCTCAGGTGATGAGACAGAGATTGATGTAGATGATGCTGATAATCAAAATGAGAACTAATTAATTACCCATTGTAATCTTAGTATTCTGTAAAATAAGACAGTAATGTTGTTTTTCCCATAAGTAGATTATGTTATAAAGGTGGGCGGGTGTCTTTCAGTGAAACTGGATTTTTTTTAAATGTGATTTTCTCCCTTTTCACTTTTGGGAGTAATCAGATTTTAAAATGCTAGATCTTTGCTTCTGGTTGAGATTCATGCAGAAGAGAAACATATTTCAGTTCAGGAAAGTCTGTAGTCTTTTGACAACTACACTATATATAGTAGAAAATGTCCAAATTTGGCCATGCGAAGGATTTTCCCAGGCCACCACACAAATACAGAAAGAAGCAGTGCTGCCAAATTAGTGACTTCCAAAAAGAGCCTAGAGGCAAATGTAGTGACTTTTTGAGCAGACATTAGTGACTGCCCTGCAACATGGTACAGCTCTCCAGCTCACACCAGAGCTGCTGGATGTCCGAGTTGAGAGAGAAGGTTCAGTCAATTCACCAACAGCGCATAAAACCTGACTGAATTTCACTTGTACAAGCTGATGTTCCCAACGGCCAATTAATGTTATTGATTCTAACAACTAACAATCACCGTCGTTCCCAATGACCAACCACTGATCACTATTATTCCAAATTACTGATCACCATTGTTTCCAAGAACCAATTACTGATTACCAATGTTCCCAGTGACCAATCGCTGATCCCCACTGTTTGTCCCACCCATGCAATTCTTTGTTCACCATCTTTCTAAAAGATATTTACTTCTATGCTCACCCAAGGACCACTCACTGTTCATAAGAACCAATCACTGATCACCATTGTTGCCAACTACCAATGATCACCATTGTTCCCAAAGACCACTCACTAATTACCATTGTCCAAAAGACAACTCACTGATTACCAATATTGCCAACAACCAATCACTGATCACAATTGTTCCCACTGACCAATCCCTGACCACCATTGTTCACAAAAAACAACCACTAATTACCACTGTTCCTGAAAACCAATTGCTGATTACCATTTTTCCCCATGATTAATCCCTGATCATCATTATTCCCCAAAACCACCCACTGATTACCAGTGTTCCTGATGACCAATGGCTGATTACCACTCTTCCCAATGACCAATCACTGATCACTATTGTTCCCAATGACTGATCATCAATTATAATTGTCCCAAAGGTCACTCACTGATTAATATTGTTCCCAAAGACCACTTGCTGATTACCATTGTTCGAAAAATTTATTCACTGATCACCACTGTTCCACCACGCTGGAAATGATAAAGTGTAGAATTTAAGAATGGTATGATTGAGAAAATTTTAACTTGCGTTGGCTGGGAAGAGAACCCTGGTCAACTGCTTGGAAGGCAGCTATGCTCACCACTATACCACCAACACACACAACTAAGATGTGACAGAAGAGCAGAGATACACGCTGACAATCCTAATGTTAATATCTTAATGTTAATCCTAGTGTTAATCCTAACATTAAACTCGGTTCGTTATTGACATTAGTAACAATATTATAGTTAGGTTACACTGCTAAATTTTCTCAAAATGTAAGAGATGACTAATATTAAATAACACTGAAAGACATGTTCTAATTAAAAAAAGCATAATAATACAAAAAGGAGATGCGTTGGCCGGGAATCGAACCCGGGTCAACTGCTTGGAAGGCAGCTATGCTCACCACTATACCACCAACGCAGGACGACACGCTGTCTCTCAAACTCAGCACTCAGACATTGTGTTCATATTTAACTAATTTCTCAAAAAATGCACGCAGATTCACTTTTGTACAACATCGCACTGCTAACAGAACAACTAGCTAGTTTGATAAGGTATCTCGGTTCTTTGTGTGTTCAGACGCTAACACTCAGGCTGACCCCCAAATGGCTCCCTCCTCCCTACATAAGCGCACTACCCTGACTGTAAAGTAACTTCTCTACTCCCTTTGTAGTGGTTATGTCTATCACGTAAGCATAGATTTGGGATTGAACCCGAGCTAACGTTAGGTGTGACGACCAAGTCCTCGGCTTGTGAAAACATATTTGAAGACTAGTGTACAATTCTGCACGTTTTATCTTTTTTCTCTGTGTGTGTGTGCAGTTAACTGGTAAAATATCAAGTAAGCAATTCTCTTTAGAAGGTTAGATTAGCTAAACAAGCTAACCCAGGCTACTAGTGTTCGGTATAATAATCATAGATTGTCTCGGTTTGCTCATAAATATCAAGATGGACTTGTTTGCAGATCTTCCTGCTCCCACGAACAATACAAACTCGGGTAAGAAGAGATATTTAGAGAATACTGTTTTGTATTTTGTTCTGAATTGCTAGCTAACAGTAACATTTTCAGTCAGCGCTTGGAGATGCTTGAATTAGCTAGTCACAATTAGCTCGCTCGCTCGCTAGCTAAAGACGCTTAATGTTTGTTTTGTGAAGAAGATAATTCGACATTTCCCAACGGAATATGTGATAAATATTGTGTGTGAGACGTTTGTTGTTAAGTCAGCGTCAAAGCTGATTAAACACAAAACACTGCAGGAAAGAGTGTTAGCATAGTTTAGCTTAGCTTAGCTTAGCTTAGCTAAGCTAAACATAACAAGCATGAAAGGAGGAGATGTAGCTTTTCTCCTTTTCCTTGTTAATGTGTATGATCCTACGTGGACACCCTAAAGATTTACACTTCCCAAAAAACACTTAATTCCTACGTCTCATCCTTGCTTCAGTGGATTATCGCACCTGGATACTGTAAATGTGTACCTAAGAACTGCTGCTGCTGCATTCATAAAGACTGCTTGTGCTCATCCCAGGACCTTTCTTCACAATCTAAACATCCTGTAAACACACTTGATTCTAACCCCTTCCTTTCTAAACTTTGCATTCTACACAGATTATATTTAATGTTGTCTGGTAAAATTTACATGCACACTTCTCTGTATTAGCATAACACGCTGACCACACTTGACCTTTTATGTGTGCATGCAGCCCTTAAGTGACAATCTGCTTCTTTGTACTTTGTCTAAAGGTGTGTGTGTGTTTGAGTGTTCAGGCAGTAAAGATGAAGACAGCGTGCAGGACCGAGGAGAGAAGAGACACAGGGACACGAACTTGGATGACGAGCAGAATAAGACGGAAAAGAAAGTTTGTAAAGGTTTTCAGCATTTACACACTCGCACACCATTAGACAGGGTGTGTCTGAGTGTGTGTGGCTGTGTTCATTGTATATATATATGTGTGTGTGTGTGTGTGTGTGTGTGTGTTGCAGGACTGGCTAAGCTGAAGGGTTTCGTGGCGGCACGGCGTGGTGAGCGAGAGGACATGCAGGACGCTCACGTCATTTTACCTAACCTCCACACGCATGCAAACACACTACCTACACATGTGTGAGTACGAGTACATACACACAGACACATATATATATATATATATATTCATTCTGTCATTTACTCAGGCTGAATCTCTCTCTCTCTCTCTCTCTCTCTCTCACACTGTGTATGTGTGTGCAGGTCCAGGCTGGCGTATTTTGCTGTATTTGACGGTCATGGTGGAGCTCGAGCCTCTCAATTTGCTGCTGAACATCTGCATCACACACTACTTAACAAATTCCCTAAAGGTACACACACACACACAGTACCGGATTCGATCTTAACAGGTGGGATGAAACAATCTCACCACAACATCCTAGTAATTGTCCACTTATCCTAGCTGGTCATGTGACCTGATTCTCTGCTCACCATAACCTTTATCTTCACACCTACATCACCTTTACATCACATATGCCACCATGTTATCTTTCCGTTAACCACATCATCACCATTGCACCACCTTCAGTCATCAAGACAGTTATCAAAAACCTGTGGATGTGTGTGTGTGTGTGTGTGTGTGTGTGTGCGTGCCAGAATAGATTTGATGCCGAAATTCTATTTGCTACTCTGTGTTCGGGCAGGAGAGGTTGAAAATCTGGATAAACTGGTGAGGAAATGTTTGCTCGACACGTTTCGCCACACAGATGAGGAATTCCTGAAAAATGCCTCTAGCCAGTAAGTGTTTGTGTGCTTTACATTGACATTTATGATATCAGTGTTATCTCAATATTTATAATATAATGTTATGTTGAAGCTTTATGATATTAAAGCTTATTATGTTGGTTGTGTGTGTTACAGGAAGCCGGTATGGAAGGACGGCTCCACAGCTACGTGTATGTTGGTCGTGGACGATGATCTGTATGTGGCCAATCTGGGAGACAGCAGAGTGAGTCCTTTTTGAGTATGTTTACAACTGCAGATCGTTTCGAGTATATAACTAACCTGTCATCCAGTGCTCTGCGAACGTATTCCGGGGTGCCAAAACTTTTGTGTCGTTCAGGCAGTGCTGTGTCGTGTGGAGCACACTGAGGATGGAGAGGAGAGGTGTGTGTGTGTGGCTCTCAGTAAAGAACACAATCCTACCATCTATGAAGAGCGCATGAGGATACAGAGAGCAGGAGGAACTGTCAGGTGGGCTTAGGGCTTGTGTAACTATGGGGACGGATCCGGTTTAAACCGGATGCAGTGCTAAAATGAATGTGTGTGTGTGTGTGTGCAGAGATGGGCGTGTGTTAGGTGTGTTGGAAGTTTCCCGCTCCATCGGTGATGGTCAGTATAAACGCTGTGGAGTGATTTCAACACCTGACCTGAGACGCTGCACACTCAGCCCTAAAGACAAGTGAGACACACACACACACACTCTACGGTCCGCCCGACTCTAGCTTTGTGCTGTAGATCCATGTTAATGTGTACATTGTGTGTTTGTGTAAGTTGTATGTTATACTGTGTAAATCGTGTGTTAATTTGTATACTTTGTTGTCCTGTGTGTGTTTAGATTTGTGATTCTGGCATGTGATGGACTTTTCAAAGTGTTCTCAGCAGATGAGGCTGTTCAGTTCATCAACAAAATTTTACAGGTGGGTATATGAGTGTGTGTGTGTTTTTTGTTTACACATATTGCAACAGCCTTACAACACTGCAACATGGAATAAGTGTTTCAATTTGCGTTGACTGAACAGATTGTTGTGATGACGATTGTAGTTTCTGGTCAGATGATTATGAAAATTAAGGTTTCAGATGGATTGGCCAAAAGGACAGAGGTTTTGGGCTTTTAACAATTAAGGTTTTGGACCAGTTAATTATGATGTATGATGATGGTTTTGGGGGATTTATAAAAATAATTAGATATTGCTGACAACATGGAGATCTGGGGCTTATTCTTGATGGTGGTGAAAGTTTGGGACAAGTTGGTGATGGTGGACTTTTGAGACTGATTGGTGGTGGTGGTGGAGGTTTGGGACTATTTGACGAGGTGGTGGAGGTTTGGGACCAATTGTTGCTGGTTGCTTAGGTTTGTGACTGATGATGATGATGATTGTTCAGGTTTGGGGCTGATTTAATGGTGGTGATGGAGGTTTGAAACTGATTGTGGTGATGGAGGTTTGGGGCTGTTTGGGGCTGATGGATGGTGATGGTGGTGGAGGTTTGATGGTGGACGTTCAGCCCAGTGACGATGACTGATGATTGAACTAGTAAATGATGATAATGAAGTCTACTGATGATGGTGATGGATGTTTTGGGATGATGGTGAGGTTTCAGAATGATGTTAATGGAGGTTAACTGATGAGTTTTCAGCTGTTATGTTGGTGGCAATTGACGTTTTGTGCAGATTGACAATAAGGATTAAGCTTTTGGGCTGAGTGGTGATAAGGTTGATGGTAATAAATGGACGTTTCGGGCTGATCGACGACGATTGATGTTTTGGGCCGATTTGTTTGTAACCGTGGAAACCAGGGGCGTCAGGAGGCTCAGGCATTCAGGCCAGCAGTGGACTCTCTACATTACGGCTTCACCTCACGCTGGACTGTCTGAGGTCGTAGCCATCTGTCTGTCCACCATGTCTCTTCTCTCGCCCATCTCAGCTCTGCTTCTGTCTTACAGGACGAGTCGGTGGAGACAAAGGAGGGGCAGATTGTGGAGGAGGGCCGTTACGAAGCTGCTTGTCAGAAACTGGCGACCGAGGCTGTGAGGCGAGGTTGTGCAGACAACGTCACGGTCATCCTGATCTCCATTGACTTCTGACACATTTCTCTCTCACGCTCACACGCACCAGCTGAGTGTTTAGGCTTCTTGTTGCATTTTATTCATTTTCAAACACTGAGTGTGGGGATTTTCAATCAAATAAAAATCCTAGCATTGTCAGACATGCTGTGTGTTTGTTGTTATTGTGGGGATGTGGTTAAACAGATGCAATAGATGGAAAGTAAGGAACTTTATCCCCATGGATTTGCCACCCATGTCAGCAATTTCTTCTTAAGAATAAGATAAAAGCCAAAATGGAAAAACTGTCAATTATTAAATACCACTGCACTACACTTTTGCCTTAAGTTTTATTGCTTCTCACTCCAAAAAATAACAACCCAGCTCCTTGGCTAATATTAGCTACTCACTGAATCAGTGTGCTACTTCCAAAATCAGGACCGCCCATAATCACCAGATTTTTGGCTCCACCTTTTCAAAGAGATTCGCAAGGTGAAAGCCTGGTCCGAGTGAGGGCTGCATAAATACGAGTAATTCAGACAGCAGTTAAGTGAGTTTTGGCTCATGATATGGAAATCGATCTACCAACTTCAAGGATGTACCAACTTTTAAAATGCAGCCAGAGGAATCAAGTAGCGAGGAGAGAGGAGGCTTGTAGAGTGACGTTACACAGGTGTTTCCTGTGCTTTTCTTTTTGGCATGGCATGTAAAGTACACCTACACTTCTTACCTGCTCCCAGCAAAATAAAAGATACAATAATAAGAACCACAAATACAAAATTATTCATTCTAAATAATGAAAGACAATTTATGTGCCTTGCTTTAAGTCAGGTGTTGATTGGAATCTTGATTAGGCTAAAAATATCAACGTTTAAGAAGACTTGATCAAATGCTAGTGATTGTAAGCATAAGCTGGATGTACATAATAAACTCAGTTACTGAGTTTATAGTGAATAGCTAAAATGAAGTTAGCTCTTGCTTCATCTCTATGTAAAGAGCAATGCAGCAGCACTTTAATATTTTAGTACTGTAGTACTTCAAGTTAATACCACCGTCATGCTCGTCGTTTCGTCGATTGTTAACTAGCTGAGCCAAGTCTCTTGTCACATCTACGTTGTATTTTGGAACTTGGATTGCAGTTTCTGCAGTAATGTCTCCACTATGTCTCCACTATGTCTCCACTGGATTTCTCATTAATATGATTTCGAACGTCGCTGGAAAACGGTGAGTGAGAAAAGATGCTTTTGCTGTTTTGTTTTCAAGAGCAAAACCTCCTGAAAACAAAACATCGTTTATGCTTGAGAAGAGAATTACAAGAAATATAATAAAAATGCTTGATCTACTCTAGCTTTAAATCTAAATGCAGTGAATGTGTTTCAGGGTGACGTTTTCCTGTGGAAGGAGCGGTTGAGGGGTGACTTTTATTGTGACAGGCGGCGAAACTGTCACCTGTTGCTTCACTCGGCGGCTGTGCGGAAAACTGTGTGGAACAGGAGAACAGCTGCTGGGCTTCCAGGCTACACAAGAATTTTTTTTAAAAATTAACGTTATATATTAGCTTTATATGCTTTTATCAAGGCGCTAACCTACGCAGCTGATGTGACGGCGTTATAAACAGTTTGAGTTTATAGCTGATGTGAAAGTGTTTCCGTTATGTGCCCCTGATATGATCTCCGTTATCTCTGTGACGGCGCGTTCACTCCGGATTTGAAGCGATTTGCGCGTGCATGTTTTAGTCTCGATCATTTGCGAACAACTTTCAGTAATTAAGTTAAAAAGATAAGTATTAATGATGATGTATTAGTGTCCGCTAGGGAAGGAAACGCAGTGAGAGAAACAGGACGCGCTGCTTTACAGCTGTAAAACCCGGCATGGACTACTTCCTGGATTTTGAGGAGTGCATCCGGGACTCTCCGGCGTTCAGGTACAAACCACAGTGCGCATGCGCAAGATGCATTATCTCTGAGGCGACCTGAGAAAACATTCATAAATTCAAATTTTGTCCTATATACTATATATTTCTGTAAAGTGTCGACTTTACTGAACTGAAATATGTAGCATGAAGTAAAATTCAAGCATTTTAAAACCAGGTTGCCTTTATAAAAAGACAGAACTGCATTTAATTCCAGTTGCACTGAACAACATCCTGTTTGTCTACATATACAGTATATTCTAATCCTGAAATCCTAATCCTAATCTACTTGTGGAAAAACAGCATTATTGCCAAATCCTAAAGAATGATACATTTACCCATCTCATTTTGATTATCAGCATCATTCAAATCTGTCTCTGTCTGAGGTAAACGTCGCCCATGACGCTTAAACACAAGCCTCATCGTCATCTCTTCACTCCACTGAGCTCAGTTCATCAGTGGCGAAATAATCACTGATCAATTCAGTCAGTTTTGTTGACTAAGTTTCTTGTTATTCATTTTAAAACTGTCTGTTGTCATGTGTACATAGTGTATAGAAGCCGCAGCGTAGCTAATACAGCGACGATGTCTGCGTATTAACCACCTTTGCTAGCTTACTTACCTTGAGTACTGTATGTGCTTTTGTAATGGCTATTGCGTACGAATTTTCCAGTCACAGCCATTCACGCAAAGCGTGTTCATCCACCGAGGTCATCCGGCTGCCATATGCATGACACGTCAAGCCAAGCTTTCGCCATGTTGTTCATGGAAGCCAGACAAATGGCATCTCTGCATGATGTATGCTAAAGCCTTAATCACTATTCTCTGTTTTGATGATGTGACAGCACAGGAACATTACAGAAATGAGCTGACAGCTGATATTTGATTACAACCGGAATTAATTTGTTATGCTTATGTCTGTTTCGCTATCTAACAACTTGACCAAAGTCTGACACTGACACTTTACTGTGTGACAAGATCACACTTAGCTAGGAAGGTATTAGATGTCTTTAGGCAGAGTGAATTGTGGTACTGTCACATCCTCTTTCTCACATCACTTCCTCAGGCTGTCTTTGGAGCGGTGTGAGAATGATCTCGAGGAGCTGGAGAGTCGCATGGAGAAGGTAAGGATTACCTACAACACACACACACACACCTTGTTTCTATAAGTGTGTATGGCATTATACCTGTGTGTCTGTCCTTGTTCGTCTCTCTGTAGGTGATGAGGTTGTGTAATAAGATGGTGGATGATGGTCAGGTGTTTTGTTCATCCAATCAGCTCTTCCTGTCTGCACTGGCTGAGCTCGCGTCACATCATAAAAACAACACTGTTATAGAGGTGAGTGCGAGTGTGCGCATTAACCCCTCCCACAAACCCATGTTAATGCTCTACAGTGGGCGTGCCCAGATCCCAAGTTTGCTTTAGTAACATATAAACACACGCAGACCACTAAACCTTTAATGTGTGTGTGTGTTTGTAGGATTGTCTGCAGCAGTTTAATCAGGCTCTGCAAGAGATGATCCACTTCCACACAGTGAGTCCCAGGTTTCTCACTTATAAACACTATAATCTGATCATTTTGCAATTTCCAGTATCTCAGTGAGTCAGTCAGTATCTCAGTGAGTCAGTGAATATCGCATTGAATCAGACAGTATCTGAGTGAGTCAGCCAGTAGCTCAGTGTTTGAGTGAGTCAATAACTGTGTATATTGGTGTGTAAGTGTGTATTTGTGTTTAGATGCTGCTTGACCAGACTCGGAGAGCGATCACACAGCAACTCACAAACCTACTGACACAGTACGTCTATAGCAAATGCACAACAAAATACACACACATATTTATTAACACACAGGCACACTCACTCATACACATATATGCATTGTTTATGCATAATTTGTGTGTGTATGATATGTACAACATGTGCGTGTGTGTGTGTGCAGGTTCCTCCCCCCGCTGCGTTCTGCTCGCTGTGAGTGTGTACGGATCAGAGATGAGCTGAACACGGCACTAGTTAAGAGTGCTCAGGTTTCACAACACAAAGTGGCTGAAGCAGAGCGACACACACACCTGCTGCTCGCAACCCGCAAGTGCTACACACACTGCAGCCTGGACTACTGCCTACAGGTAACACACACGCACACACAGCTGCACTGTAACACATTAATGTAGGAAACATACAGTAGATAGTGTCATTAGTGTACCATGGACGTGCCCCAAACCACACACCTTTTATACTTTATAGGCCACATGAATAACTTTATAAACACCAGTGTGGACATATCCTAAATCACACACTATTCACTATGTAGGCCACATAAACTCCACTGATCCAGTGTATAGAGTACTGCAGTGTACTAATGTAAGGGGACCAGCCTCAGTATGATCCCTGACTGGTTATTGAATCATGAGCTGTGTCTCAGATTGTGTACATCCAAATACTAAAGGACTAACAGACTGAGCCTTGTTTTAATTTTTCCACGTTTATTTCAGCTCAATAATTTCGTGACTCAGCAGAAGCTGGACATGCTGAACTCAGTAAGTATTAAACACAATGAGTCGTATTCAGAGTCGACTACTTAAGTCCAAAATTCTCTTTGAGATTTTAACATTTTTTCTGTTTGTTTTTAGGTTTTCTCCTTTTTTAATGCACAGAACACGTTTTTTCATCAGGGCTTTGACCTGCTAAAAGATCTGGAGCCCACCATGAAGATCATGGCAGCCGAGGTACACACACACACAGACAGACACACACACACACACACACACACACACACACACACACACACACAGAGACAGTCTGAAGGTTAAAGCATGCAGGCTATAGAGTAAAAGTGTGTGTGTGTGTGTGTGTGTGTGTGTGTGTGTGTGTGTGTGTGTCCCCACAGCTGTCTGGACTCTCAGCTGAATGTGTGAACAGAAAGAAGAAGCTGGAACATCAGCACTTGCTCGTCCAGCAGAGAGTCAGTGACTCATGTTATATACAGTATTATATCTTATTAACAGTGATAAGTACAGTATTGATAGCAGTTATAACAGTCAAGTAAACTGTAGTGTAATAAGTGTATTTTACACTTATTGTGACTGTTATAACATTATATATAATATTATAACTCTATTACAATAACATTACACAGTAATAACCATACAGTATATCGACATTATAACAGCTGTGTGTGTGTGTGTGTGTGTTTAGGATGCCTGTGGGGAGACTGTGCTGTTCAGTGGAGGAGCGATTGAAGGATATCTGTTTAAACGCTCGCGGAGGAAAAACAAGACCTGGAAGAGGTGAGAGAGAGACAGAACAAGAGAGAGAGAGAATGAGAGCAAGAGAGAGAGAGAGAGAGAGAGATTGAGAGCAAGAGAAAGACAGAATGAGAGAGAGAGAGAGAGAGAGAGAGAGAGAGAGAGAGAGAG
>JAOTRR010000056.1:9589482-9600888 GCA_028570945.1 Gogo arcuatus
AACCCATCGGATGTTACGTATGTAAGGCGGATTGGGAAAACCCATCGGATGTTATGTATGTAAGGCGGATTGGGAAAACCCATCGGATGTCTATGGTTGAATTTTGGAAAAAATGACAAAGTCCCAACCCCCCCCAAACATTTACCAAAATGATGTGGGATTGTTTTTATTTAGGCTTCTTTCTAACCCTGCCTTGGTGTCTACCTGTAATGTTTACTGACTCTAGCTTTAATGAAATAGAAGTGAAGGGTTTCCCAAGCCTCCACTCATAACTCCTTTCTTTTCTTTCCTTTCTCTTTTTATCTACACTGCTCTCTCTCTCTCTTTTGAACACCATCTCACTCACCTTCTTTCCTGTCCATACTTTCTCTGTCTTTCTTGCTATCAGACACATTTGCTAGTAAAGTGGCTGCTATCCAGGACCAGTATGCCGATGCATCCATTGGCAACGTGACTGGCAGCAACGCTGTCAATGTTTTCCTTGGCATTGGTGTCGCATGGTCGGTCGCTGCAGTCTACTGGTCAATAAAAGATGACAGTTTCAAAGTGGATCCCGGCTCACTGGCCTTCTCTGTAACCCTCTTCACTATTTTTGCCTTCATCTGCATGGCCGTTTTGCTCTTCCGGAGACGACCGTCCATCGGGGGTGAGCTAGGAGGTCCTTGGGTTCCACGCCTCCTTACCACATTGCTGTTCTTTGGCCTGTGGCTTCTTTACATTCTCTTCTCCAGCCTGGAGACCTACTGCCACATCAAGGGCTTCTAAATCTTTTGGGTCATGTACAAAAAAGGATTTGGAGATCAGCTATTTCCTACAAACCACACACCACATAGATGGCTCAGATCAAAATATACTAAGTCACTAAGATAAGCTTAGAGAATTACAAAGCTTTCTGGAGCACTTTCTGAAGATGAACAGAAAAAAAAATAAAAGAAAGGTGCACACAAATGCTAAGAGAACAGATGTAAAAGACAAAAATGCATGAAGAATGCTTAAAATTGCCCACATTTATTATATAAAACTTTGAGAGAACAAAAACTTTGAACATGGGGGTCTTGTGAACAAAGATAGAAGAGTAAGATATGAGAGGACGGAAGTAAAAAAGCATCAGAAAATGGTCGATAAGGAACAGTATATCAGGTCTCCCATTTATACTGTAAATTTAAACAAAAAAAGCGAAAACAATTCGCCGTCTTCAAGGCAGGGCATAAAATATTAATTTGGTATAAACTATACTGGTATTTTTTTGTGTATGAAGGGGTGTATTCAGATTTGCTGACTTAAGTCCAAAAGTGACATTAGTGTTTACTTGGGGAAAGTTACTCATATTCAGAGTCATTTTATGCACCTGGTCAAGTCAATTTTGTGGGTGTGTCATTCCGATACAATGTATGCATCTGTGTGTACTTCACACCTCCGAGGAGGTTTTTCTTAAATAGAAGCATTCAGACAACCACCTTTAAACACAAACACTTGCCTTTAAGCCTCCAAACAAGAAAAGAAAAAAAAATCAGGGATAGAAAATGTGGACTGAAGAAGCAGAACTTTGCTGTTACTACAATTTCAAATAACAATTTAATGAAGCCATGACATACTCAATCGAGGACATGAAACCACCAAAGTGTGCATGGGATGGAATCAGTTTAATCAAGCTTTTAATTCACTATTTTGATGTGTCAAATTAATCAAGTAAAGCCATTGTAACATGCCCACAGTTTGAAGGATATGCTGACCAAGCATGAATCTGCTATGCTTTTGGCTCACTTTAAGTAACCGTATTTGATAATTGTAAGCATAAACATTTGGTTCTCGAGATAAGCAATGTCAAAGATGATGATGCAGACTCCTCCAATATTTTCTGTGCACATGCAGACTTTAAAGAGACAATACTATTAGTACTATTAATCTATTAATTGTGCCATATTTATGTATTTAGTATTCACACATATATTCATAGTTTGAGTGTATTTACAGCCCAAAACAGAAATTTTAGTGTGACATTGTGGTTACGTCAATCTGTCAGATAATAGCACTGGGATTCAAATTCAGAATTATGTTTAAATGAGAGACACACCTCTGTTTTCAGAGCTTTGCAAACTCCACCAATGCATGCGCAACTCCTTTGTAACTTTGTTAAGTCTGTAGTTTCAGCTGAGTATGGCTTACAATCAATAAAAACAAGTCCAAGGAATAATGGTCATCCACCAGGATCCATCCACCAGGGATGAAGGAATGAAGGAACTGTGAACCACAATAATGTATACACTAGCAGTACTCTATTTTCCAGACAATAAGCCACACCCTGCTTCCCGCTCCACCTATCAGAGTAAAGACTTTTATTGTATGGTTGGGTCATGCTGATGTATAGCTTGCATAAATGTATCAGGAATATTTGATACATAATGTTTGTACTACCTCTCAAAAGGTATTTCAGAGACTCCTATTAGGCAGGTTGGCTGTCTTTTTGTCCCATTATTTGGTAATGCAGTGCTGCATTACAATCTTAAAATAAATCTGTGTGTTTGTATTCAGATTGGGTTTAACATGGATTATTCAATTAAATATGAACCTACCACTATGCACCTGGTAAGACTGAAATACAAAACAAACCCAGAGGTAGAAATATCAGCACTGTCAGAATGATATGTGACTTATGACTCTGACAGTTCCTCAACCTCAGCTACATCACTCCAGGTCATAACTGGTCTCAACTAGAGATGTAAGCAGGACTGTTGCATCTGTTAAATCCCCTAGTCATTATTTTGTTTGTTCCTTTCAGTGAATTTAATTGGTTCTATTCCCCAAAACATATACAAACGAGTAGCCTAATTTAAACCACTGTGATCCTGACCAGACACTTACTAAGGATGCTGTAACAAGGATCAAGACTCTTGTATTCAATAGGGTGCAAGTCCAGAGTCTGAGATGGTCATTACTAAACACTGCTTTTATGGTCTCATTACCATTGTTTGTATTTATTTGAAGGTAGATTTGAAACTTCACAACCCCCCCAAAATGAACTACACTTCGGTTCTTTGGGTTCTTCTTTACTCCATCCTTCTTCTGGAGTCAGAATGCTTACTGGACACGCAACTGATCAAGACTTAGAATTTTTATATTTACTCTTTAATGGTATGTTTAACTGCTTATGTATTTTTTTATAAGCATTATCTGACTCATGCAGCTCATCAATCATCTGTTATTTTTGTGTTGAAAGCAATTTGAGATTGTGCAAGCTAATATTTATATTTATCTTTATTTGTAGGTGTGCCAGTTTTGAAAGATAATGCTATTTAGAAAAAAAGTGGGAGTATCTTTATGATGGTCTTATAGTCTGGAAAATACAAAATGTCTATGAACAGTGTTTGTGTAGATAAATGTTCTAAAACTAGAACACACTAACAAACTGTTCTCCATTGAGTGGCGACTTGCTCCAGTGTGGGTTCAGTCAGTGTGTCTTTAGAACCACAGCAGTTAATTTTACAGCCGTCTGCTCACATTTGAATGTTGTTTTGAGTTGTTGCAAATGTACATTTTGCCATTTCTGAGCATCAAGGCTTTTGAACTGGTGTAGAAAGACCTGGAAAACCTTGGAAGGGTCTTTTATGAATACTACTGTATCTGAATTGTGTCACTGAAGTTCAGTGTTCTTCCTGTAACATAACCCTGTGCATGGCAATTCTATTTTAAACACTGAACTTTGAATTCATAAAAGAGTACAAACCAGTTGTGGCTTGTCTATAGGGGCAGACAGGTCAAAGCCCCACCACATGCAAATCCTCATTCACAAGTCCATACATTTTAAACTCTATTGAAATACTAATTAGTGCTTTTGAGAGACCAAATATTTGTTGCTTTTTGACAGGTACAAGCTGACATTCCATTGATTTGGTGATCTTTCTAGATGTGTGCTTGCTTAACCATTTTGCAGAAATTATTGCACCTAGTGGTCAAAAATGGGAACAGCAACAAATGCTAATAGAGGCCCATTTGAGCAGGAATCACGCAGGGAATGACAGGGATGCCAGGGTCATGGTTTTTATGCCAAATAGAGATAGTTTAAAAATACTCCACTGCTACCAAGAGCCATTTCTATTTTAAGATATATAGCAAAGGAAAGACACATTGACCTTGCTTCTCATACAAAGGCTGAGAAAAAGAAGACAAATGTTAGGCTTGTTTCAGGTCTTTTGTGAAGTTTCTGAGATGTAGTCAAGCTGAAATCTGGCAAACCTGGTTAAAGATATCAGCTCCTCTGTGTTTGCCTTGCGGATGATGGGAAACAGACCTGCTTTATCAAACAGTTGAACAAAGGTACATCTAAAACCACTCAAAATATTCGCCACACTTTATCTTTGTACTTATCCTGAGAACACTGGACACGAATTGGGGAATAACACATTGTGCACCATGCACACACATTCACACACATTAGCATAGCTAATCCACCTCCTGGCATGTTTATGGGAGGTAACCCAAAAGCGATAACACCCATATTCATTCATTTTCATTAACATCTTTGTCTTGATCAGTGATGCAGTGGATCCATCACCAGACACCATGCCCTCACACATTCGCATACTCACAGGGGCAATTCAGCATAGCCAATCTGTGTTTTGAAGGTGTGAGGTGGGAAAGCTACCTGCTGCACCACCATGCATATAGAGCGCAATGTATTTTAGTAAAAAATGTAGAGGGAGTAACAGTTGCAGTGTAGTACACAAACTGGTCTGTGCACTGCACTGATTTTGCATTTTCATGGATTCCACTCCTGGCACCGTTAAGCATGATGAATCATTAATGTAGAATGTAATAAGTGGGGTATTGATTGGTCCAGTGTCTCAATTTTTGTTCTATTATAAAAGCACTCAGTATCAGGACTTAGTATTGTGTGTGTATAAAGCAAGGTTTAAAAAAATCTATTGTACTGTCTATTCTTGTTTGTAATGAACAGTGTGCTAGGCTAGGCTAAGCTCCAAGCCATGCTCTTGGCAGTATTTATTCTCTGCACAAGACTAGGCTTTTACCTGTGTGGTTTGGTCGTCTTTTATCAGTTGAGTAGTTACCCATAAAGATGCATGTAGGGGTACTATTTGACAGAACTTGAAAGACATGCATGGGTGGTTGTATAAAGTGTTCAATGTTAGTTTAGTTCAGTGGACAATATGTACTGCACCAGAGGACAGATTCTGTGACTCGAAAGCAATCTATCTAGTATACTATACCTCTAAAAGTGGCAGAAATAACAGATATAGCAGATTTGGAATCAGTACACAGTCATAATTACAGATTCTGTTATGCCTTGACTTTTTCCACAATTAGATCCAAGTTTAGCATGGAGCATGTTATGGTGGCTTGAAAATGTATTCAGCCTGCATCTCTATAATATCAATGTCTTTTTCCCTGCTATATTTGTGACTCCTTTTTTCTGTTATGTAAAAGAATAATAATTTATGCATATTTAACAAATATTTTCTGTCATTGTCAATGCCACCTTGGGCATCAGTATAGCAATAAGTGTATCTGAGTGCATCTTTTTCAAACTTTAAACTCAAAGCAATATTTGTTCATTAGTCCTTAAAATTCTTCAAGCCGTGTCAAGTTAGTTGGGTGATGTGACAAGCTCTTGTCAGAAATTGTCAGATGGAGAGTATATTTAACAAAAACAAAACATGACACCATTAAGCCATTCCAGTGTTGATTTTGAGACTAGAAGTTTCTATATGCAAATTCTCTGTGATGACTTTCAGGCAGAACTACTCCCATGTAACCCAAACAAAATAGAGTTAGGATTTAATGCTTTATTGCCATGTTTTTGCCAAATTTGCCACTTAACGTCCTCCTTCACCAGTTGCTACTTCCTCCTCCACTGTGCCTCTGTTAACCACCTCCAGTGAACATGACAGCTACAGATGGCCTTTGTGCTATCCAAATTATCTGCAACAATTTTAACTCTGCTGGTTTCCTTGCCTCTTTGTACAAATTGCCCCATGCCTACTTGCAATACTGCTGTTGCCAATGACCCACTGGGAATTCTTCACCTTCTAGATGACTCATTTCTCACCCCTCATTTCCTTCCAATTGCAGCCCTTTTCACCTTGATCTCAGCCTTCCATCATCTTGACATTCCCCCCCTCTGGAAAATACTAAGGGTCCCTTTACCACTCTGTAATTCTTCATCCATTAGATCAGTGTCTTCTTTTAGACCTCCCAACTGAATTGTCTTTACATTATCTTACATCCTCAAATACCCCCAATACACCAAAGTCTTCCTCCTCTGAGTCATGTCAAATATGTGATTTGCATTGTACCACATTATACCACTTTCCCTGTTTTGCTTGATCAATTTCTTTGCTGTAGAAAATTGTTATCTGAAAAATGCGAGTTTGGTCCTTTCAACTTCAGCACTGGAACAGTATCTCCTTCATTTACCAGCATGCGATGCTACCCCCTTAACATTCTTTTCAGATACTGCTTTCTCCATTACCTTTGTGCAATTTCTCTTTTTTTTTTTTACCAAACTATTATTGCTGGCCTTTCTTGGGAGTATACTTAGGCACTCTTACTCATTCTGATAACTTAGTAGTTAAACACATTAATAACAGCCACCCCACCAAATCCCTAAACCTCAAGCCTTTGTTGGTCATCAAACTTGCCACCAGTTGCCAGTTATTCCATTTAAATATAGAACTGAATATATAGGTAGCTCTAATAATGACCTGTACCTGGATTATTCAAAAGTTCTTAATTTCTTCTGAACTTTGTTTTCTTAAGGTCTTTATTTCAAAGGCCAAACTCACAACCTTCCCATCAGTAGCCCAGTGCATTAACCACTGAGCTTTCATTGTCATCCTTCAAACCTTTGCCAGTTCAGATTTTGCACTTACTTCTCTATCATATGGAGGCATCTCCTAATGCCTCTATCCACAGCAGTCTGTTTCCACAGTAACCATTTTTCTTCTTGCCTTTAAAGGTATTGCCTTTAAACCAACTTTAACAATGTCACAGATTTTTACCATCAAATTCAACAAGCAGATCACTACCACCCTCGACTTATTCAAACCAGATTTGACCTGCAACCCAAGTGAATCTCTATTAGTCTTCCTCCAGTTCAGACTCTCACAAAGCACTCTGTGGTCTGGCCTTTCTCCAATTGGCTCCATTTTCACCTATCACTGATTTCAGAGCCATCTCCACAACAAGTTTGGGGCAAATCCAGCATCCAGGCCAGGACTTCTCGAAAGTACCTTCCGACTCCTTAAGTGTTGGTCTTCCAAAGTGCTCAAGGCTCACCTTGTCCAACGTCTTGGACATTAATCTTTCTGGATATACCACAGCTATATCCTAGACCTTATACTATCCCATGAGCCTATAAAAGGTTCATCAATTTAACTATAACATTTCAGGGGTCTGGCTTTCTAGGAAAAAGCAGGAGTCACAGAGAAATCCTCATACCATTAGTGGCTGCATGGTCTACACTCATAAAATAAGATAAAAGACCTTGAAACTCTACCTCCCTCTTAGTTAGCTTCCTATATACTGTAATTCAATATCTCCCTTCTGTTTCCTGTGATAAAATTTTTTCATCCTACTACACAGGTTCCCGATCCAGGTCTAGGAGTACCCCCTGTCCTGCACGTTTTATTGTTATCCCTGCACCCAACATGCCTGATTCAACCAGCTGATAACCTTTTCTTGAGTTGAAGTGGTTGTGGTAGAGCAGGCAAAATACTCAAATGTGCGGGATAGGGGGTACTCCAGGACCAGGGTTGGGACCCTGTGTCCTACTATCTGAAATATCACTTGAAGGTGTGGTTGGCACTTGCAAAATGGATTGGTCTTAGCAATATTTGTGTTTCTCTATAATCTCATTTTGCCTGTCTTGAAATTCCAAAACATGAACGTGACAGGTACAGGTAGAACAAGTCAACAAATTGGGATTTCTAGGGTAATGTTTTCCAATTAGAACGCTTTCCACCATGATTTTTACTGTTCTGTTGCTATTTAATTCATTCATTAATTGATCTTCAGTCACTACTTTATCCTGGTCAGGGTTGTGGTGGATCTGGAGCTTATCCCAGTAACACCAGGCACCATGAATGGGATGCCAGTCCATTGCAGGGCAACATGCATGGACACACGTTCACACCTAGGGGCAATTCAATCCACCCACTGGCATGTATTTGGACAGTGGGATAAAACCAGAGAACCAAGAAGAAACCCACAAATAGACAGAAAGTACATGTGAAACTCTGCACAGACAGTTACCCAAGCTCAGGATCGAACCTCTGGAGCTGAGAAGCAGTAATGCTACCAAGTGTGTCACTGTGCCACCAGTGCTGTTTACGTTTTTGTAGTATTTATTAATTCAAAGGCAAAACCCACATTCTAATCTTTGAGCACACTCTTTTTTATAGCCAGTTGATAATGTAAGTCTTTAGAAATACAATTTTCATGATAAAAAAGCTGTCTAGGGATTCTGAGTGGTGCAACAGAACCGTATGAGAGCTATAATTGGGAAATCACGAGCTGAAATCCTTATGATGCCACAGCTATCTGTGGCCGGTTGGTAGCTGTTGTGAGATAAGGGAGAGCTGGCTAATGGGTGGGAATGGACAGATGACCAAATTGGGGAGAAAATGGGGGAACAACAAAGAAAAAAGAGATGTTTATTTAAAAAAACAAATAAGCAAAAAAGACACGTATGCCCTAAAAGTATGTTTCTTCTTATTACTCACATAGTCGTTTTTCTAGCCCATAATGGCATTGTAGCTTTTTCAATGCTGTTATGCTGTGACCTACAGTATATACTGAGCACACTACTATTTATAGTGAAAAGAAAGCCATTTAGAATTCAACATAAATGTGTTGAGGTACTATAATTATTTTATGTTGTAAAATGTTTCTAATGTTTTAGCATTTTCTGTTGTAAAAAACTGCTGCTGCTGCTAGTAGATCACGACATCAGTTTGCTCTGTGCTTTCTTGTGTTATTTATCTTGGCAGGCATGTCTGGGGTTTTAAGGACATTTCAAAACTTTAAATCCAAGGGAGTGGAATTACGTTTTGTACTGAAAATATAAAACATGCCATAAACCACGTAACAAGTGTTTAAAATGACCTTCAGCTTCAAGGGTTTTATAATATAAGAACACTGTAAGCTTTTCCTTTTAGGTAATAATTCTGTGGTGTGTATAAGGTTTAGATGTGTTTTATAAAACAAAAGTCACCAATAAAGTATTATTAAACTGTAATACAAAAATATATGTTCAATATACATAACCTGCCAGATTCACTAAGCCCATTTATTAAAGTGATCACGTCATTACGATCAATTCAAACAGACTGTTACTAATTAATTGAAATGCTTTTTTTGTTTTTGGTTTGTTTATTTGTTTATTTCAGGTATGTTTGTGTGACTTGATTATTGCCTTAGGGACTGGTTTTATTATTTTGTTTTATTATATATGTTTTACTTGTGTAATGTACCAGCACTGTGTTATAGGTTCTGATATTTTTACTCTGGACACAATAGGAGCCCAAATGGATCGAGACAACAAGTGCAATATAAAACCTGACTTCTTTCTGAGGGCATGTACAAAACTATAGAAAAAAAATTCATCCTGAATGCAATAATTATTCATGTGTTCATTGGCCTAGATAAATAAATTTACAGGTTTGTAGACGGAGGTCAGCCTTTATTAAGTTTAGCAAAGTCACTAATTTATTTCCCCTTAATGTCACATATATAGTCTTTGTATTACATGTTTATATGGATTTATAACCCTTTAAAATACACGTTTCCAATTTTTAAGTGTCTTTAAATAGGTCATGTTATGGAAGTAATGGTTTTGATTGATATTTCTGAGATGTTTACATGCACTTAGTATGATGACTTGCTTAAAAAGAACTATAGTGTAAAACTGAACTGAAAACTAAATAACCAGATTATTATTCTGTTTGTATAAATCTCTATATCTCTTTCTCTCTCTGTCTCTCTCTACACACACACATACAGACACACGCCAGTAAATTTCCTTGTTAGTAATTTCTACAGGATTTGTAGATTTGTATGATCTAGAAAAATATTTCCAAATATATTCTATTCTAAAAAAAAAACCTGCTCTTTTTTAATATCAATGAATCCTGTTAATAAAACACAATTTATGATGCACAGAGCCTCAAAGGCTATTTAATTCTTGGGAAAAAAAAGTTATACAAGTACGTTCCATGTTCCACCATAGCTGTTTTTGTCTATTAAATGTGTTTTGCAGGTTTCATTTGTGTAAATTAAAGAATGAGAGCGTATGGGTCTCTTAGCTCCATGCGTTGTTTTAATGTACTGCCTTAAATGTAATGTTTCAGTCCACTACGTCATCTGGCATTTGATGTTACTAGAAATGTGTTTGCACTGTATTGTTCTGCATGTCATAGATGTGCAAAAAGGCATGTCCGGTTTATGTGCATGATCCGTTTTCTGTGTTCATGTTTACTTTTTTGTTTTCTGAGAAAAAAAATCTGAAAAGCAGTTCTTAATGCTTTTATATGGTCACCATTTAAGAATAAATGAAAAAAAGATGTGAAAAGTAATTTTAACTGTCTTTATATTTGTAGTTTATCTTTTTGGCCTCAGAACAAAGTGCTATATTTGGCAGAAACCCAACACTGCTCATCACTCTGAGAACATCATCCGCACAGTGAAGCATGGTGGTAGATAGCTGATAGTTACCCTTAGCCTCTTGGTTGCTTCTTTGTGTAATGCCCCCTTTACCTGGTCACTGAAATTTGAGGCACGGACTCATGTAGGCAGATTCACGTTGTATTGTACTATACTCTGTCCATTTTTTAATAATGGATTTAATGATGATCCAGGGGATGTTCAAACTTTGTTTTAAAAAAAATCTCAAACACTGACTGATAGTTTTCCAGAAATTTGTCCTGGATTTGTTTTGATAGCTCTTTGGTCTTCATGATCCTGTTTGTTTAACTATGTTCTTTAATGAACTCGAGGGTCTTCCAGGAATATTTATATTGTGATCATGTGACATTCAAGTAATTATGTGACTTCTGGTGGTAACTAGTTACACCAGAACTAATATAGGGGTTTCACCGCAAATACAGTAAATACTTATTCAATTTAAACTTTTCAGTAGGCATGTAACGATATATTTATGACAATTCGAATTGATGAAATAATCAGGCTGTGTAATCTCTTAGGTTTTCCTAGCTGTAATTGTGTTGTTTACACAGCAGACGGCGCAATAATGTACAACAGCAGGAATACATGTGACTTCACCCTAGGCGGAAGTAACTCAGCGCGAATGCTGCGAAAACACACACAGACACACACACACACACACACACACACACACACACACACAAAACAGATCTAAAATGTGAAAGAGCT
>JAOTRR010000056.1:9605352-9615599 GCA_028570945.1 Gogo arcuatus
GACAAACAAACAAACAAACAAACAAACAGAGGTGAAAACATAACCTCCTCCAACACACTTGGCAGAAGTAAACAGCTAAACAAAAACTGACCAAAGAGTACACAGTACTGTCTTCTTGTTTTATATTAGCAGGCAAGACAGAGGCTTGTGAATTCACCTAGACTTGCCATGAAGCGAAAGTAACCACTACCAGAAAGAATTGTGTTTCACATCCTTTCCCCTTTAGTTATTTTTTTTTCCTGCTGGCCAAATTTGATTTCAGTCTATACAGCTGCTTTATCTGGAAAAGAAGAAAAGCCTAGTTTTCAGGCTTCCTCCATATCATCACAGCGAGGAATCAAACACTATAAATGCTATGGCTAAATTACAGATATAGGCACCTCAGCTATATACTGTACATCCAAAGATACCGAACACAACATATCCAATCTAATTGTTTAAACAACAGACCAACATGCTGGGCAATAAACATGCTGAAGGCGCATGGAAAGGTTCACCTGGCTGGCATGTAGGTAGCGAGGCTCCATCCTCACTCATCCACACACCACTCCAATCACACGTATATGTACCTGCATTAAGCAACAAAGAAAATAATGTTTAAAAGAAGTGGTTTAAATGCTCGTTGATCATTTCAGTGACTAGTGAGGCTGAGAGCCATACTCTGTTCTCCAGGAAAGCTCCTGCAGCTGTACAGGATCCTGGATCCAAAGGTAGTACTGTTGCTGGAGTTAATATACACAACGTCTCCTAAAGATACATCTACAGGACCACAGTCAATCACTAGAGAGACAGAGAGAGAGAGAGACAGAGAAGGTTTTAAACATAAATCATGATGGAAATCAATATTTCTTTTCTTTGAGAAGCATAATATAATATGATGAGTTTGATGTTGAAGAGGAGGCATTGAAGGATTAACAACGGATGAAAGATGTTAATGTGCTCACTAGAAAGACACCAGAATTTGAATTAGCGTGATCATTTTGTCAAGAAGAAAGCTAATTAACTCATTTGGATTGGTGGTTACTGCTTAAATTGTTTCTAGGAATGATTACCAGTGCGTATTTGGATGGGGTTTTGAATTAATCCATGGACAGAATTAAACTGAACCAAAACCATACCTACTTCTGCTGCATCCATCTCTTTAACTGAAGCTTCTGTCCATGTCCATGAGAAGTGCATCGCTTTACAGACTCCATATCTCCACTTACTGTAAGTGAATCTGAGCTATTTCTATTTTATTGGCAGGAAAAAATCGTTATATGACAGAATTTTAGCACTCGATGGAGCTGAGCGTCACAATATGTACTGAGCAGTAGGGGAAATAGATCCATCCTGCTTAAAAGATTGTTGAGTAAAATCTTTGGGCTGGAGTTGGAGTTGTGTAGTGGAGTTAGTACTGAAATCGCACACAGCAGTAGTGTAGACGTAGAAGACGAGCTGAGAAAATCAACTGAAGTGAGCGCGTAACCCGAATCCGAATACAAGGAACTTTCCCCATATGAATATCACCTCCGAATATCTATTATAAATTTTTTAGGCTAAAAACTCTACTGTAACATTTACCAGATTAACTCTTGTCACAGTATGTGCTATAACTACTGGTTAAATAACAGACCAGACTCAAATTGTGTTCAACACTGGAATTTACTGATTTACATATGTACTAGGAAGAAAAAAAATCATCTTAAACTACAGAAGGCGGCTTCTTTGAGATTCCTTCGCTGCTTGCAGTGGAGAGAAATGAAGGACAGCCAGTGTGAGAGAAACAGGGTACAGAAAGGAGGAGGGGGGAAAGAAAGAGATAAGAAGAAAGTGAGAAAAACAACAGACATTTAAAACATGTCTTCAGCATAGCTATTAAAAACTTGTATGTCTCAATTAAATGCTGGATTGTAGCCATTACTGAATTAAACACAACCTAGACTGGATTTAGACTGTATAAACTGCATATATTTAAAACAAAACAAAACAAAACAACGAGAATTTTCAAGATATTGATTGCAGAACTGATCTACTGTACGTAAAGATATAAACTACTAATCACTGACAACGGAAATATTTCTCAGCTATGTATACGTTATATACTGTAGTATGGCATATGATGCAGCTCTATAGTTTTAAAAGGTTTAAATAAATACCCTCGAAGTAAATTGGATGGAAAGACAGTCAGTGCCAGGGCTTTGGATTAAAACATACAGTATACATGAGGCAGATTGTAAAAATTTGTCGGATGTCACTGTTTATAAATTTTGGGAAAAAAATTATGTAAAATCTTGCTTTTAACCAAAAGTGAATTTTCTAACCAAAAACCATGCTGTTACATCTCTATTTTAAGAAAACACATCTACAATAAGTTTACCAAATCAATGTGGAAATGTTTTTATTTAGGCTACTTTATAACCTTGCCTTGCAAATATTACGTTGCTTAACAAACACAGTGGCGCAGTTCGTCCGGCTAAAGACGTCTAAAACCTTGCTAGCATTCCCATGATTTTTGGCTAGTTACGTTCCTTAGCAAAATGGACACAAGTTTAATCAGTTCAGTTTGTGATTAGATCCCAGTTGTGAAAACGTCCTGTAGCTATCCAATCATCATCATCAAAACAGAGAAGAGCGCTTACACACTCTGTACAGACAACAGCAAATACAATTTTGAAATGTTAAATGAGCTAAAAAAAAAGACATTAATATCAAGAACGTTCGTGAACATTACTGCGTGAATTAATCAGCAATTATTTTCCATAAGATCAGGTTATAAACGTCGAGGTAGGTGGGGCACCTAGTATTGGACATTTAAAATACTAGAACTCTATTTCATGGGCATTTGATCATGGGAATGGTTATCCTCGGTCACAACACGTCTACAATACTATTTTAAAATGTGATAGGTAGTGATAGTTAAGTGCACAGATACTGTACACAAAGCCAAACACGTGCGCACACACACGCACACACACACACACACACACAAACACACATGCAAATTGCTTACTTTGACAGAGAAGTATGCGGTTGCTCCAGTTTCCATCTGCCTGGCACTCTATCTGGTAATGCTCAAACTCCTCTCCATCCTGAGAAATAGTAAGAGTATGAGCAAGTCAATCTGGTGTTGCTTGTATTAAAGGAAAACTCCAGCGTGAAACATGTTGAAATGTTTGTGATGTGTTTAGCGAATCTGGTGCTAGTTTGTCAGTAGGTACTGGGAGACTAAATGCTAGAATAAACAACTAAAGCACTGCTGCATCACTCTCTTTAGGTAGAGATGACGTGAGGGTTAAATCCCACTGCACCACGATCAGGAGGTAGTCGACTGGCATTGTGGGTAATGTAGGAGGTTTAAACTAAAGTTTAGGGGGTATGTTTTGCTTTAAAACCAATCTACATTATCACCTTTTGCAATGAGTAGCCAGGGTCACAGGTCACCGTGATGTGTTCTTTGAAAAAGTACTTTGACTGTAGTGGCTCCAAATGACCATTAGGTGGCAGCATAGGAACAGCACACTCACTGCCTACAAAAACAAACAAACAAACAAACAAACAAACAAACAAACAAGAATTTATGTTTATAGTTTAATTTAAAAACATTTTTCTATTATTCCCTACAGTCAAGTGCTGTTACCTGTAGAAGTGTAGGTGAGCTTCCAGCCCAAGTTCTCTCCTGAGTTATCACTGTGAAACGAGATGCTCACAATGTTACTTCCTGTCTGGATCCTGCCGGGTGACTTGTCTCCACAGAACGGGCCGAACACTCTCTCTCCTGCCTGAATCTGCAAAAACAGAATGTCATCATCATCAATACCATCGGTGTCATCAATTTCATTAACAGCAGGATCATTATGATCTTTTCCCTAAATTCTGTATGCATAGACATTGGCGCCATCTATGGGCGTCATTGTATCACTGACTCCAAAACCTAAACCTGGGAGTTGGGATTTCCGAGTTCCTACTCGGAAATGTCAACTGGAACACCTCCTGAAGTCGGATTTCTCACTCGGAAAGTCAGAGGAACCTCACCAACACTGACTTCAAAATCCAAGATGGCTGCTCCATGCATCAACAGTGTGAAAGCTGTAGTAATAAACTGTTTATGAGCACTTCTATCTTATTTATGTCTCATTAAATCAGTTGTACACACAGTACTGTCCGACGTCTATCTGTGGACATGTTGCTATGGTGGTTTGTATGCGTAAAATACCGTGTAATGTGTTGTTATCAACTGGTATTGCTAACAATGGCTAACCTGGCTAGAACTATGCTAATTTCTGGTATTGGTTTTCCGAGTATTTGTGGAGTATTTATTAGTTGCAGTTGCGAAACAAAACAAGTCACATGACACTCCTTTCAACCTCAAAACAGTTCAGATCCATATGCAATACAGGTATTAACTCCTGAGTCTGAACCAGAAGCTGGAGATCAATCGAGCGTTCAATCTCTAGGTAATAACATAAATGAAGCGGAAGTTGGGAATATCCCAAACCCTGCCAAGCAAGTGAGGACAGACGTTGTGACAGGTTCAACAAGACGCTTCAGGATTGGATGATCATTTATTAACTCTTGTACAATTTTTTCCCCACCCAACACTGAAACCAAATCGGTGGCCATGTTCATAGAAGAGACATATTCAGAATTAGATATAGCCACATCATAAATACTTGTTGTAAAAGAACAGCTTCTTTCTGTCACTGAAACCGAAATACTGCTCAGTGTGATGTTTTCTCAGATCTATCAGCTGAGCTTCTGAATCCAAATGAGCTGTCACTGTTGGAGAAGTCTTATTGCATTTCATATCTGACCACACATATGATACCACTGATCTAAATACAGTACAGTGAGGAGGCAGTCATATTTCATAACATATGCATGACAAAGATTGTGCACATTCTAGATATTTTTGGGCATTCAAAGAGCTCTCCAAGTAGAAATTTTTCTTTTCTTTATCTTATTTTAACTTCACAGAGGAAAGAAAGGATTACAGAATCAGATTACAGAAACTTGCCAAAATCCTAACTCTAGGATAACTTTAAAGGTGGAATGGTTTATTTGTTTGTAGCACAATATTAACCTGTTCCTAGCATCAACTAGCATAAAGGCATTAAATATATATTATTAGCAGTGTTGAATTCTTGAATCTGATTGGTCACATTTCGCTGATTAATGTTCTATGAGAGCAGCTCTGACAGTAGTTCCAGCTATAGTTCAAATTATATTTATATCATATTAATTGTGGATGTGGATGCTTACAATGATGTAAAGCTAATAATACATGCATTTAAAAAAGTGTAATTGTTGACATGGAGAAGCTTGCTGTAAGGAGATGTTTATTTAATTTTTAATTATTTTCCTATAATATCACACCCCCTAGTGTTTCATTCCTTAAACAGCAGTCTTGAGAATAACTGGAGTCATCACATCGTCGTTTTCATGGCAACAAAATGGCACCACCCCTTGGTTCTTGGTTTCTTGGTTCTACGCCAAATGCAACTCTGCACTAGAGCTAAAGAAGCTGAGAACCGACTCTTGCTGTGAAACAGTTTAGACACACCTTGTGATTGTAAATATTTTTGAAAAGTCAAGTGCTCCTCACCTTGATGTGGTCGTAGGGGCAGGAGACGTCGGGGTGATCTTCTATGTCAAAGGTATCATCGAAATCCAGAGTGACCGAGAAACCCTTCTCCAGATTGATTCGGTAGAGACAGTCCGAGCTTTTAGGGTACGGCTTGGGAAAATCTGCACTCGTGATTAGTCCAGAACCCTCAGTGTACACGCTGTCACTGCATTCCACTGAGGACACACACACACACACACACACACACACAAAAGATTATAACATGACTTTGACTGGTGCATGGTTGTTGGTGGCTGGTTTCAGAAACTCCTGATCTCCTGGGGTTTTCATGGAAAACAGACTGGTTCAAACTGACACTAAGGCTATAGTAACTCAAATAAGCGTTATTTACAACCGTGGTGAAAACGAAAAAGCAGCTCAGAAGGCACAACAAGGTTGAACCTTAAGGCAGAGGGGCTACAACAGTAGAAGACCAGATCGAGTGCCAGTTCTCTCAGTCAAGAACAGGAATTTGAGGCTACAGCGAGAACAGACTCATCGAAACAGGATAGTAAATCATCATATTGAGAAAACTTTCCTCTTGCTTGCACACAAATGGAGCATAGGGTGCTGGGGTCACTCCCAGAAGCTTGGTCTATTATTTCAAGCAGCGTGGTCTGCTCTGCCATGGCAACCCATGCATCTGGGACAGCAGGTCCGGTCTGACAGGTCAATTCTTCCAGAATCAAGCTACAACACCCTGGTTGCTAAGTCTGCCAGATGTGCTGTAGTGTCTTCCACTACAACATTGGCTAGACTTGCACCAGTGCATCATGGCCCAAAGCAATTATCTCCGCCCTGTCCGCGAACCAGCCATCAAAGTTTCTAGAGAAGAATTACAGTAGTGGTTTCCCATTGCCTTCAACTGGATTATTCACACACATTCACACCTATGGGCAATTTAGAGTAGCCAGTTAACCTACCATCTTTGGACAATGGGGGAAACCGGAGCACCCGGAGGAAACCCATGCAGACACGGGGAGAACATGCAAACTCCACACAGAAAGGCCCCTGTCAGCCGTGAGGTTCGTACCCGGAATCTTCTTGCTGTGAGGCCACAGTGCCCCCTGATCAAGCTGGTCAGCCATATTTGCAAGAAAATTAATGTTTGAGATTTTCTTATTGCCTTATTGTTGTATTTTATTGTCTGTAGCATTTGTAGAGATAATTCAGATAATTAGCAAGGTGCCAAAGAAAGTCTAACAGCAACTGCAAGCTGATCAGACTAAGCTTTGGGTTTTTCAGCTTATTTTCCATCAGAATGCACTGACCTTATAGCTAGACAGCTGTTAAGACAGAAGTTTTGCATCTTCCCATGTCTAGAGGTTGTCCATAGGGCCATGGTTATGAGGTGATAACTTTGATTTTGGCACTTGACAAGGAGACGAATACACAGGAACACTTCACTAGTTGCAAGAAGAAAACAGAGCTACAATGTATGTGTATGATACCCATCTAAGTGATTCTAGTTTGGACTCAGTTTATATTTACTCAAAAATGACATTCCTTTGGCAAAAGGCTCAACCCTGAAACACAAGATTTCCCTTTCTTGCTCCTGCTCCTGCTCCAGTGCTAATAGGGTGAGTGAGGTTCACAGGCATTTCTCAGATTTCCTTGGCAGCTCAAATGTAAATATTTGTCACTTATCTTTCAGATATGATCGGTGTGGCTGGGCCAAAGTGTGGACATAAAACAGACGCACAATCCCCCCCCACACAAACACACATATACATTTAGAAATATTTCTACCACTCATTCTACCACTCATGCTTTCCTGAACCTGACCTTATTTAGGAATTTAGGAATTTCCAACCACTAATCCCATTTAACCAAGGTCTCTCTGAGGTCACAGCTAGCTAATCCCTATGATTTAAATAAAACCACTGTACATTCCTTAAAGTATACATTTAAAAGAACTGAAATAATAAAAAGCTGCATAATATGGTGTATACGTGCATTAGTTTGAAATCCTCTAAATCATCTAAATCACTAAAGCGAAAAGGAAAGGGTAAAAAAAAAGGTTCAAACAGCATAACACACCCTGTTATTTTGTGTGGGAGCAACTGGATCTCAACGTCTTCTTAATCTTAAATGTCAGCAGGGTCAAACTGAGCCAATTAACATTTCTGAAAGTATTTGCGTTAAACACTTACAGGATTTGCTCTCCCAAAGCCACACATAACAAACATTTCAATTTTTGGTAATACTATCCACCAAACAAAGAAGGATTTAAAAAAAAAACCCTGCAAAAGTCTAAGTCATTGACATTCAAAGACGTTGGCATTCAGTGCCAAATTGTTTAAACTGTTCTGAATGAATGTACACTCGCTCACCACTGGAACTGTACTTGTATACCAGTTTGGATTTTTCAGTGAACCTGTGCTCAGTGTAGCCTTAGATTCCTCTTCTTGGCAGAACCCAATGAGTTCTTCTGCTCTTGTTGCCTACCTTCCTCAAGGTTTGGCATGTTGTGCATTCTGGAATGCTTTTCTGCTCACCACAGTTGTAAAGAGTGATTATTTGAGTTATCGTAGCCTTTCTGTCAACTCCAACCAGTCTGACCATTCTTCTCTGACCTCTCTCATTATCGGGTTCCCCAGAACCTCCACTCCCAGGGTGTTTTTTTGTTTTTCCCACCATTCTGTAGAAAATCTAGAGACTGTTGTGCTCAAATACTCAACTACTCAAACTAGCATCTTTAGGACCAAAGATACTGAAATTACATTTTTTTTCCTTGACCTTGACCTGCTGCATGATTGGCTGATGTCTCATACGCTGATTGCCTCTAAATGCACCAACATTTTTACTTTAGTTTAAAGGCATTAATGAAAATTCTTTATACCTTTGCACGTTCTGTTGTCAGAATGAAGCTGGTGTCCGTATCGACAGGAGCAGTAGTAGCCGCCGATATAGTTATGACAAAAGTGATCACAGGCCCCGACTTCATTGTTGTTAGCTCTACACTCATCAATATCTGTGGACAGTCAGAAAAAGTGAACAACAAAGAAAGAGTGTGTTAATATGCCATTAATAAAGCTGTGTGTAATTGCTCTCATAGGCCAACCTGAATTAAAAGTTCCTGTCATACTTTTAAAAGTTTCACTGATTTTCTTTGTAAGCTGATAAATGCCAGACATAAATGATCAAGTGTACACACGGCACAGCTGATTTGCGTCTGGTGACGCCCACAAAACTCCATAAAAGGCAAAGCTAATGGAACCGAAAATGACTGACAGCATGATGAAACTATGAGAACGGTGAAAGAGCGCCTCTTAAGCACGACATGCACTAAATCTACCAGTAATGCAGCTCAGCCACTGCAGAGCTTTGGCTACCAATGATTCCTTTTATAGGGGTGCCATTTCTTTTGTCCTAATTGAATTTACTTGTTTTAATTTACAGATTGGGTTTCGGGTTTCTTTCTTTTAAGGCATTGATATGAAACAACCGAATCACAAGAATTATACAATTTGAAGCCGATCCATCGAGGTACACGTTAGTGAGTCTTCTTACATGCAAATTTACACAAACTCAGGAATGAATGTAAGATACACACGGTTTTCCGAACTAAATGGATTTTCCCCAAATATCGCATTTCTTGGATAAATGCTCTTGCGAAAGATTTAGGAATAAATTTGTTCGTGTCCAGTTTCACATATGAGGCCCAATAGGTGTAATCCTGTAAGGTGTGTGTGTGTGTGTGTGTGTGTGTGTGTGTGTGTGTGTGTGATTTTTACCCACTGCACTGTAGTGTGCTTCAAACCCAGAATAATGCTCCTCATTGGAAAAGTCTGAGCGAAACACCACACTGAGAATGTTCCCTGATGATAAGATAACATCGTCAGCAGGAACCCGTTCTGTGTCCGTGTTCTCTCTTCCACAAAATACTGCTAGCTCCTCGCTGTCTGAGTATACCTACATACACACACACACACACACACACACACACACACACTTCCCTTATCTATTTGCCTCGTTTGGGTGTTTACACTAAGCGTCAATGAACGATGGGTCATGCATGGCTAGCTGACACACACACACACACACACACACACACACACTGAACTAAGTTATCATAATGCCATTTTTCACTGTTATTTCACCTGTTTTGAGATGGGTCTTTGAGTGTAGGGGCAGTGAGAGGGTAAGTTGGCGTTTTTTTTATCCTTTGAATATAAATATATCCCCTGTGGTTAAGGGAGCCTATGAACTAACGAGGAATAAAACAGTTGGTGTCATGCTGTTATAGGAAAATAATCAACAGTGGAGTGGTGTGATGCAGCCTGACGCAAAACGAAGTTCATGTTACTATCCCAATGTTGATTATTTCTGAAAACAACACGTCCTATAGTGTTTAGTTCCTCATACCAGAACAACGTCTCAATTTCAACTGAATTTTTTAATTCATTAAAACACGACACATCATACTTTTAACCGTTTATAGTTACATTTAATGTTGTGGAACATCAAGTTAGTACCTGTTATCACTTATGTTATTGCACCTATGAACAGTTATTCCTCTGAGACAGCTACCTCAACACGTGCTTCCTCTGAGTTAGCTACCTCAACACGTGCTTCCTCTGAGACAGCTACCTCAACACGTGCTTCCTCTGAGACAGCTACCTCAACACGTGCTTCCTCT
>JAOTRR010000056.1:9718749-9730107 GCA_028570945.1 Gogo arcuatus
ACACACACACACACACACACACACACACACACACACACACACACACACACCACTTTGAACAGATGTCTACTGTTTCTGAATTTACATAGTTTGTAAATCTTTCATTTCTGAGTAAAATTTCAATCGTTTGCATTGTGTCCTTGATCATCTCTTTAGGTTTTCCATATCCTTTCATTGTTTTTCATTTTTTTTCTTTTAAAAATAGGAAACAGCATTGCACTTTGCATGACTGCCACTTTACATTAAGTTTGAGAGTAATCCAACCATTAATCTAATGTATCTAGACTAGACTAAACAACCCATGTACTTGACAATATGTTAAAACTGTACAATGTTCAGAGTATATTCCACAGATTTCAAACTGGGCTCATATTATGGACAGAATGTGTGGGTGGAGTGGGAAAGGGTTGAAGAATGCAGCTGCTATTTCACTGTGTTGAGCTGTGGCTCCTGAAATGACTGCCTGTGTGATGTTTGTGTATTTGTTGTTCTTGCTCTTTTAATGAAACTGATGTTGACTCATCCTCCCACAAAAAAACAGTAGTGAGATCATCTACTGAAGAATGCATGAGAAAACAAACAGAAGAAGGACAGCCATAGAGGTTATGTCCTAAATCATAGAGTTGTGTCTAGTCTATTGTAAAGGCTCAACTCACCTTTATCTTTATCTTAACCCTGATGTTACACAACATGAGAATTACGAATGGTTACCAATGGAAAATGAGACATCCATTCAGAGATATTCCAGACATGTCAGAACTATGGAGGGGTGTATTTGGACAAATCTATGCACATTCAGTTAAACTATCATTTACAAGATATGAGTTTAGAGATACTTTTCATTCATTAATTTTTAGGCATGTAACGATATATCGTGTGATGATAAATCACGATACAAATTTATGGCGATTCAAACTGAGGAAATAAACAGTGAATCACAATTATTTTCAGGATGTGTAATCTCTTCGTTTGTCCTAGCTGTAATTGTGTAGTTTAGACAGCAGAGGGCACAATAACACACAATAGTGGGAATACGCGTGACTTCACCCTAAGCAGAAGTAACACAGCTCTAATGTTGCGAAAACACACAAATAACAGATGTAAAATGTGAAAGAGCTGTTGTGTGATTGACTGTAGAAATAGATTTAACAAGAAATCAGAGCTCTCTGTTTACAGACTGCTGAAAGATAAAGAAAAGAGAAGCAAATGGAGGCAGTACAAATGTTTATAAATGTTTATTTAAAAAAAGGCCTATTTGTTATTAACTTTTTTCATTTTTAATAAAAGTAATATTTTAGTTAATAGACTATATTTTACTCGAACCTTTACAAATGTAGGTAAATAATTAATTTTGGTTATTAAGAAAATGAAACAAAAGGTTTTCTTTAACAAAAGGAAAAGTATAGGAAAATAAATGTTGCATATTTATGGTAATAAAATTTTCTTCATTTAATTTTTTTTTCCAAAAATATCATGAATTAAATCAAATCGTGAATTGAGTGAATCATTACATGCCTATTAATTTTACTTCTGCATTTCTTAATGGGGTTTGCACTGGCAACAGGCTAAGAAGGTCGGTCCAGACCTCTATGTCTTGGGCCACAGATTGCTGCTCCTACTTGGGAATCCTCAGACATTCCCAAAGAAGCTGTTCGAAATAATCCTGATATAATGCCTTATATTCCAGCAAGAGCTGACCAGGGGGTATCCTCTATTCTGAGATTCTCACACTTTGCTGAGCTCTTTCCTTTATATTAGCCTAGCAACTGTGTACAGGAACCTTATTTCTGAAGTCTTAATTGCAGTCTTATTCATTCAGTGACTATCCACAGCTTGGTGTGACAACTGAGCCCTGCTGCACCACCAGGGAGTGGTACAGCAGCTGTAGCACTGCTGGTGCTGTCCAATCTGTTTGCCAGTGTGAGTCTCTCCTTTTTCATCACTCATGAATAACATCCCAAAGTGCTTAAACTGTCAAGGTCTCTCCTCTCACCTTCAGGGACCATCCAATTCTGTTCCAGGAGAGAACCATAGTCTCAAACTTGGAAATGTGTATTTTAATCCCAGACACTTTACACTCAGTAGCAAAACATTAAAATGCATGTTGGAAATCCACTTGGTGGATGGTGCAAAGATAAAATCGTCATCATTTGAAAATTACAGTGATGTTACCCTCAGGCCCCCATACTGGACACCTGCATAACTTCTCATGTCCATGGCAACCATATGCAGGAGTGGGGACAAGACATAGCTTTGACAGAGTCCGACATCCAAAATAAATGGTTTTGCTCATACAGAGACTCGGTTGCAACCCAGATACCACATACTCCTTCAGTACCTCCTGCAACAAATACCAAATCCATAAAAAACACATAGACTAGATTAGAATTAATTTACATTTACATAATTCAGCAGATGTCCTTATCCAGACGGACTTACAAAAGTGCTTTGTAGTGTCTATCAAAAAATATTTCCACATGTTGTAGTTCACCAGGTCAGGGTGAAGAATACCATCAACCTAAAAACCTTTTAGGAGGTTAGTACAGCAAGAAACGAAAATACTTTTTTGTAAATAAATTAAATAAGTGCTAATTTAAGTACTTAGTGAAGAAGTAGGTCTGTGAGGACAGTCAGTGGCTCAGCTATCTGGATAGTGAGGAGAAATTCATTGAACCTCCTGGGTGCCAGGACAGAGAAGAGTCTCAAGGCATGTCTTCCTTGTACATTAAGGAAAAGTGGGTCCAGTCAACTTATGCTAGAGACTCAAAGACAGTGCATAATAAGAGCGTAATAAGTACCATCAGGTAGGTGAGGGCTAGCCAATTTTTCGCTTTGTAGACAAGTATCAGTGTTTTAAATCTAATGCGGGCAGTTACAGGAAGCCAGTGCAAGGCATGCAGCAATGGGGTGATGTGAGAGAACTTGCAGAGAATGAAAACAAATCTTGCAGCTGACTTCACTGGTTGAATTCATTAAGCACCTGAGTGGCCTCTGTGGATAGAAATGGCAGGATCCTCCTGATGTTGTAAAGGAGACACTTGTATGATAGTGTCAGGTTAGTAAAGTGAAGCAAGAAAGATAGTTGGTTGTCCAGAACTACCCCAAGGTTGCATGCATTGCCACATGGTGTGATCTGAGAAATGTCCTGAGAGATCACAAGATCTTGACATTGAGATGCATCTCCAAGGATATACAGCAGCTCAGTTTTGCTGAGATTTAATTTTAGATGATGCTCTGCCATCCTTGGCCAGATGTCTATCAGACATGCTGAGATCCGTGCAGAAACATGAATGTCCGATCAAGGAAAGAAGAGGATCAGTTGAGTGTCAGCAGCATGGCAGTGGTATGAAAACCCATGACCTCACTGAAAGTGTGGGAATAGAGAGAGAACATAAAATGACCCAGCACTGAACCTTGTGGGACACCAGTGCAGAATCTGCATGGAGCAGATACGGAGCCCCTTCATATCACCTGATATGTACAAGTAAGAAGCAAACCACCTGCCGTGCTGTGCTACTGATTCCAAGATGGAGATTCCAGGATGGACAGGAGAGCCAGTGGAATTACAGTGTCAAAGGCTGCTCAGGGATGAGGGTGAAGGAGGACAGGGAGTGTTGAGTAGAGAGAAGAAAATATGTAATGGAGATTGTGTGGATCAGATGCAGATGCTTCCAGCTTTCCTTGTATATGGGTGTCTCAGCAGTGGCCAGATCAAAATAGAACTTTGACAAAAAAGAGCAGTATGAGAGAAGATCATTAACCTGTAATATTGTCCACTTTCTCTCAGCTGCTTTTAATTCTCTTTGATTGCTGTATAGCAAATGAGACAGTTGTGGAGCAGGGCAAGATGACTTTCATGATCTGGAAGCTAGAGGAAAGAGAAGGTCAATGGATGAAGAAAGTGAAGAGAAAGGAGTCAGGATGTGATAGTGTTGGTAGCACGTTCTCATGACCCCCTCACAAAGCTGTGCAAAAGTAAAGAAATTGTGCATTGTTCCATGGCCTGGATGGAAACTCCTTTGTTCCTCCTGAATCTGAGGTTCAACTCTCTCTTCTCTAGAACCATGTCAAAGACTTTTCCAGGATGGTTTTTCCACACATTCACAAAAGCCAGTTTCCATTGCAAAGATCTAGCCGACCTAAGACTGCAATCCAACTGGCATTGCACCTCTACGTTGCTATTTCATATGTTTTTACTTTTAAAACATACAATATGTCTCACAGTAAAACTGTACGGTATAGCAGGGAAAACCTCTCAACCATGTTAGCAGTACATACACTATATGGTCAAAAGTATGTAAACACCTGCCCAAGCTGTTGCCACAAAGTTTGAAGCACACAATTTTATAGAATGTTTTTGTATGCTGTAGCATTAACAATTCCCTTCCATTGGAACTAAGAGCCCCAAACCTGTTCCAGCATGACGATGCCCCTGTGCACAAAGTGAGCTCCATAAAGACATGGTTTGTCAAGGTTGGTGTGGAAGATCTCAAGTATGTCACTTTGTATAAAATCACCTTTTAAAATAAATGCAAAATATACATTATTCATATGTGTGTGTGTGTGTGTGTGTGTGTGTGTGTTTCTCCAAGAACCTGTGTTCTTTTTCTCAGGAATGTCCTGTATTATATCTGGGCCACAGCTAGTTAACAAGGTCACTGTAAATATGTCACTCTAAGCTTACAGCCTATCATTTAAGTTTCATGGCCTTCTGAAGTGACACACACACACACACACACACACACACACACACACACACAAGTGCATAAATGGTTAAAAAGCATTATGTCATTCATTAATAAAGAAAATAAAGAAAGTAAATCATGGGCACATGTGGTACAAGCTGTGATATAAGAGGAATAAATCACTTCACACCATATCACACAACCCTGTTGTGGATTATTTTCTTCTAACAGCACATCCCCAAGCATTTTATTTCATACTTATTTTGTTGATGCGTATCAGTACAGAAATAAATACCTGATGCAACCCTTTTTCCAAATACATAAACTTACACATGCTAACATTCTAATAAGCTAAACAAGCATTTTTACTAAGAAGTTCACTTTTTCAAAACTCTTAACATACTTAGCACAAAAGCATTTTTTCTTGTTTGTTTCTAGCACTCATTACCTCTGACAAGGAGGTTATGTTTAGTGTGGTTTGTTTGTCTGACTGTAAGCAGGATTGTGCAAAACCTACCAACCTGATTTCCGTGAAACTTGGTGGAAGGGTGTAGCATGGGCCAAGGGAGAACCCATTACATGTTGGAGCAGATCCGAGTCATGGGGCAGATCCACAAATTTAGTTTCCCTTTCACTAACATTGCAAGATACAGCATTTGGCCTTGGAAGAAGTCTGCACTCAAAAATGCCATATATCTTAAAATCCAGTAGATGGCAGTAAAGTTTAATAGTGACAAAATATAGCCAATGTAGAAATAAGATGACACAATCCACATTCAAGGGTACCACAAATCCTCTGGGACACACATGTAGACTAGTTCTAATAGTTTTGGAAATATATCCAGACATAAAGTGGTTGCGGTTGCAGATTTGCATATCATAGAAGAGTCGACTATTGTAGTTGGCAGAGGTCTCTGAGTGCCCTTCTACTTTGTAATTTGTTATTTGCTGTTTTATATAGTATATTCTGTAAAGTGAAAATGTATCATTTTGTTTGTGCTCCAAATTAATTGAGTTTTCACACACTATGAATTTGGTATTGAATCATGATTATTAGCAATTGTTTAAAAAAAAAAAAGAGGTAATCATTGTTCCCTCATCTCAGCTTGTGTTCAGAGCCTGCATGAAACAGCACTCTGCTAATATTTAGCAGGGTTGAGTGAATTTTGCTAATGGCCTAATGGAAGTTTTGTTGCACACCTGGAGGGTACAACAGGTACAAGCACGTCTTCCAACCATGAACTGGGTCAGTGTGTTAGAATGTGGCAGAGAGGGGGCTGAGCTCCATGTCATTCAGTGTTCCTGTTGTGTGTGTTCATGTCCTCGTGAGGACCAAATGTCCCCACAAGGATATGAATATCTGGCACTTTTGACCTTGTGGGGACATTTTGGTTACTGAGGTTAATGTTAGGGTTAGATTTAGGTGTAATCATCATATTATGTAATTATTCATTATTAATACTTGCCTGAAGGGAAGGCCCTCACAAAGATATGAGATGTTAATGAAATAATTTGCTTACCCTGGAACCTTTTAGTGGAACACACGGGCATAAACTGCAGTTGCGCTGGCCACAGTCCTCAGAGCACTCCACCTAGGAACAAACACACAATCACACAATCACTGTTACCAGCAGCATTTCATATTCTCTCTCTCTCTCTCTCTCTCTCTCTCTCTGTTTTTACCATTCAACACTACATTTATTTCTAACGACTTAAAACAGTGATTTTATCAATCAGCCACTTAAGTCAACAGTGGAAAAAATGACTAATTGGAACTTAAGCAAGCACAATTACTAGAACCTGGCTACACACACTGCTTGAGGCAACATAAACATACATTACAGTAAAATTAACACCCATTAAATAGGTTGAAAGCACATCAGACTGCACTAAATAGAACATAGTATTCGGCTTACTTAGCAAGGTGTTGCTCGTATTTCCTGTAGCATAGCTCATACAGAAAAGCAGAAATTCTTGGAATCTATTTGTTCTAGTAATCTAATTAACATAAAACACAAAACATGAAACCAATTGCACAGCCAACATTTCTGATCTGAAACTAGGACTGGAAAATCCCTGAGATCCCTTACATCTAAAGTGCTTATTGTAAATGAAACTACAACTGATCAGGGATGTATTGTCCTTTTTTACCATAAATCTGCACTAGACCAGATGAGCATGCAACTTTGAATCAAGCTAGCCCTACCAGATAACGGCTATCTCATCTAACTGGCAGAGGATGTAGCAATGTAGTTATTAGTAACAATACCGTAGGCACAAATCTCAGTATGAATTTCACTCAACTGAAGTACTTTTTATTAATGTAAGAAACTCAGCACAAAAAGAAGTCATTCCCAATAATTAGTATTCACACGCCACCTGAATTTCTACAGGAGCTGTCCTCTGGAATTTACAATAGTTTTCTACTGATGCAAGTTATTAATTGTTGAGGACTGTAATGTTCATTAAATCCACAAGACCCCCTTAGAGCAGTGTTTGTCTATTTTAGACTCAGTAGAGATCAATCAGTATGTAACTTGACCCACTCATTACAGCAGACACATCCTTGATTTAATACTGACATTGAGTATAAATATAGAAAACTGTCACACTACCCCAGTCTGAAATGATCTCTGATCACCATCTCATTTTAATTTAAAATGCATCTTAGTCATAATACAGTATAGTCATTTCACTTTGCGAATGCATCAAGTGTACAATCACATTGTGCACATTGTCACATTGTGCGCCACTGCACAGGGGCAGTGGTGGCTTAATGGTTAAGGCTCTGGGATACTGATCTGAAGGGCAGGTGTTCTAGCCCCAGGACTATCAAGCTGCCACTGTTGGGCCCTTAACCCTCTCTGCTCCAGGGGTACTGTATCATGGTTGACCCTGTGCTCTGACCCCAACTTCCTAACAAGCTGGGATATGCAAAGAAAAGAGTTTCTGTGCTATAATGTATATGTGAAAAAATAAAGGCTTTTTCTTCTTCTACATTGCCTAATGTATTCAGTTTTATTGAAAACCTCCCAGATATATTAACTTTGATTTTTTTTTTTACCCTCTGACCCCACAGAACTTGTTTGGGTGACTGAATAGAGTCAGTGTTTCACTTCACACTAGATAATGTTGCCCCATTTAAAAGAAAAAATACTAAGAGGTAAAAGCTAGCACCCTGGTATAATGATCACACTCGCACTTTGAAACACCCAGAAGTTAGAATGTAAATCAGCATATCTCTCCACCTAAGAGAAGACAACAAAAATAATCCTAGATTCTTATTTAGTACAGTAGAAAAGTTAACTAGGAATAAAAGCATCACATGACCTTTGTCAGCTGTCAAACTGTAAGCCAATAATAAACCTCCACGTGATCTCCAGGATCCTAGAATAGCACAACAGCTAAGTTTATAATTGCACATGAATCACATCCAGAAAATTTTTCGGCGGTCCTTTAGGGCTCAGCATAGTACTGAGACAGAATCAGTTAAAGTAGTAAATTACCGACTTCTGGCCTTGGATCATGGTTGTGTCTACTTGCTTGTGTTGCTCGATCTCACTTTTGATACCACAGATCACTATCACTATATTCTTCTAAACAGACTAGTTTTCAGGGAACGGCTCAGGTCTTAACTGACTGATCATTATCAGTCATGGTGATGTCTCAGTGCCTACAGCAGTAAACTTTGGTGTTCCACAACACTCTGCTTTTTTCCCACAACACTCTGCTTTTTTCCCACGACATGTTTTACCTCTGGGTACAATTCTTCAAAAACATGATGATAACATCCACTGCTGTACTGATGACACATAGCTATATGTTTCAGCAAAGTCAGATGACAAGCTGTAGTTTAATAAAGGGCATAAGACCCTGTCTGCTGTATTTTAACATGGAAGTTTTTCTGTTAGGGCTGCATAATACAAAAAGACTAATTCATGCTTTTGTTACCTCTAGTCTTTACAAGAACAAGAAAGGTTGCCTCATATGTTATCTACTCTACATTAGCTCCCATTAAAATTTCAGACTGATTCTAAAATATCACAAATGATCTATAAAGCACTTAATGGACTTGCCCCACAGTAACTGAGTGACCTTTGGTCGATTATGATCCATCATGTCTGCTTCAGTCAAAAGGTGCAGATTCTTTATTAGTACCTAGAACCATGACGACTATAGCAGGAAATAGATTTTTTTTTTTTGATAAAAAGTCCCCCAGCTGTGGAACAACTATCCAATTAGTGTTTGGGACTGAGACACGGTATCAATCTAAGGTAAAAACTTATTTGTTTTATCAGGAACTTTGTCAAGCAGCTTTTCTCTAGTGAAAGGTGAAGATCATAGGCATAGAGAGTTATGGTAAACTGAGATGTTTAGATGTTGTCACCTCTCTCTCTCTCTCACACACATGATGCCTTTGGTTTGTTGATGCTGACGTGGTGGAATTCAGATGTAGAAGGGTGCCCTCAAGCCTGTATTACTTTCTGACTCATCCTTCTAGTAAATGTTGTCATAGTTAGACCTGTAGGAATCCTAGCTTGCACTCTGATCATAACGTATACCATTTTAAGCCACTGTAAGATAAGAACATAAGAACATACCTAGCATTTAGTTCTCCCTCTCTCATTCTGGATCTGCCTGATTCTTCTTCAAGCTCTACTTCTGCTTGATTTTTCTTCTGCAGTTTATGCCCAAGACTCATCATTGTTTCTTACACAATACTGTAGATTTGTACCTGAGTACTCTTTCCCAAGTCAAAAAGGCTTTCTTGTGCTCCTACTGGATGTCCTTTCAACACACTCAGTACTGTTTGACTTTACTCTTCTACTTGACGGTTCCATTTTGAGTCTGGTTGCTCTCAAGGTTTCTTCCTCATGTCAGGAAGATTTTCCATTCCACTGTCCCTCTTGCTTGCTCATTAGGGATCTCAATCTGCATCTACATCTGCAAAGCTGCTTTGTGACAACCAACAATATCTACAATTAAAATTAAATTAATTATACAAATTGAATTGTTTATTCACTATCTACACAATAACCCTAAATTCTAGAAGAGGTCATTCATGTATGAACTGAATATTGATGCACTGAATATCGATCTTATCTATCTCCACTTTTCTATGGAAGAGTTTGCCACTCTATTGCCATTCCTTAAAGCGAAACTAGACATTGCACAAGAAGTCATCTAACCAGCAAGCATGCATCAGGTGGGACAAAGAAACATCAACATGAAAAGAAAAAAAGGCAACAGATGGAGAGAAAATATGGGGGAAGAAGGAGATTGAAAAAAAGCAAAAGAAGGGGAGAGAACTTCAGCGATACAGAAAAGATGGGAAAAGATAAAGAGGGTTGTTTTGTCTTTAAGTAGATGGGTATGTGGAAAGAACCACATGAGATAAACTATTTAATCAGATGCCAGTCTTCCAGAGAACCACACCTATCTTATGTGAGTCTGTGCCCACTGTAGGCTCAGATTCCTGTTCTTGGTTGATAAGACTGGAACTGGATGTGGTCTTCTGCTGTTGTAACCGATCCAACTCAAGGTTTGACGTACTGTGCATTTTGAGGTGCTTGTAAAGAGTGGTTATTTGAGTTACTGTAGACTTCCTGTCACTTCAAACCAGTCTAGCCCTTCTCCTCTGACCTCTCTCATCAACAAGGTGTTTCCGTTCACAGAACTACTGCTCACTGGATGTGTTTTGTATGAAAATCACAGCAGCTGAGCATTTTCTGAAAGACTCAAACCAGCCCGTCTGGCACTAACAACCATGTCAAGGTTACAGTCACTAAGATCACATTTTTTCCCCATTCTTATGTTTGATGTGAACGTTATGCATTGTGCTGCTGTAATGACTATGCTGTGTAGTTAACTAGCTCACAAGACTTACTACATTATGTTAGGTATAATTTTTAGTCTACTCATTAGGTTTTTGGGCAACAAAACTTGAGACTGAGCAACACATTGGAACTTTTACTTGCTCAGTGGGCTGGCCAGTGGATTTATGATTTGTCCACCCCAAATTGTCAAACTGCTTTAGTAAAAGAGGGATAAAACACTTTGACATGCCTCTACAGGAAAAATAATATATGTTGAACTGGTAACAGTAACTCTGCTCCAATGTTATAGGATTATAACAGCACACCTCCAAGTGTTTTATTACATACATATTCCATAATAAAATGAAGAGTTTTCTGGACTCAGCCCTATTCTGGATCATTTTCAAGGCGCATTACTTCAAACACTACACCCACATAATGCACATACTTCCACATAATAGAAAAATCCACAGATGCTAAGAAAATCCACTGACAAATACAAGGCATCATACTAAGTTTTGCATCACTTCCTGTTCCCAGGTAAACCCAGTGCAGTGGAGAAGACACATTAATGCAAGCAGCAATTCACGTGCGCACACACATGCACACTCATGCATGCAATGCAATCAGGCATCAGGCTCATCGGAGAACAAAGCATTCTTTAATTACAGGAATAATTGCTGTTATGAAATTTGAAATGCAAAGCTCTGTGTCAACGTCAACACGTGGCGGATAAAGAGGATGAGAGAGAGAGAGAGAGAGAGTGTTGATGTGTCTGCCAAGCTGACATAAACACACAAGATCTGTCTCTCTCTCTCACACACACACACACACACACACACACACACACACACACA
>JAOTRR010000056.1:9730207-9744250 GCA_028570945.1 Gogo arcuatus
AGAGAGAGAGAGAGAGAGAGGAGGAGGAGGAGGAGGAGGAGGTGACAGGTATTTTTTAATTAAAAGAAGGTTAAAACTGTCACAAACCAGCTGTGGGGGGAAAAAAACCTGCTATTAGCATGATTTCGGTACAATCTCCCCGCAAGGTGTGTGTGTGTGTGTGTGTGTGTGTGTGCGTGCAGAGAGCATGCCTGGAATGTCTGTTTAACAAATCTGGCATTTTAGTTTTTTGGCAGCCTGTTTGAGTGCTATGAGAACATCAGATGTAATCATGTACATCGTTTACCTGTGTATGTGTGTGTGTGTGTGTGTGTGTGTGTGTGTGTGTATTTGACTATATATTTGAACACAGGTGTCAAACACGAGACCCGTTGGACCAAATACGTTTCTTTGAAGCACTTATTAGTGCACTATTCCTCAACATTTTCTTACTGGAGCCATATTATCTAGAACACACACTGGATATGTGGTTATGAAATTCTCAAATCTGATTGGTTGGACAGTAACAACTGCTCTGACAGCAGCACCAGCTGTAATTAAAATCACATAAAGTTTAATGCTAAACAGATTTATCATTAAATGTACTGTTATTTAAAAGGAAAATCTTAAAGTAATGCTATGGTGAAGTTTTCTGTAAGGAGATATTTATTTATTTTACATTTATATGTCACAAACGCAGACAGTAAGTGGATGCAACTGCAGTAAGAAGTTTAATAAGAACTCAGGCAGACAGGTCCAAAACATGAGGCAAAAAAAACAGGTATGGGTCAGGCGATTAACAAACAACATGAGCCAGGCTAACTGCAAAATATCAATCACAAAATACAAATGCTTGGTAAATCAGGTGAAGGCACACTGAGGTTACTTCACAAAGAGCCTTTGTCTGGAGCCTGCTTATAATGGGTGTGAGCGTAACCAGAAACAGGTGTGTGTAATCAGTAGTCAAGTGACTGTGAGCGTGTAAGTGTGTGTGTGTGTGTGTGTGTGTGTGTGTTGGGAGTTGTAGTACATGGTGGCCATGTTTGAAGGCTGTGGTGCATTCTGGGAAGTGGAGTTCTGGGTGGAGAAAAAAAAGGAGGCTAGTGATTGAACGGTTATTTATATCTTCTATGACATAAGCGATAACAGGAACTAAGTTGTTTCACGGACGTTCCACAACATTAAACGTAACTATAGACGGGGAAGAAAGCATCGTTGGCAAATTGCTGATGTATAAGAGATATAAGACATTGTGTGCATCTTTTAGTTTAACATTTTACATCTTAACACTGCAGATTGATCATAGACAGCATTGTGACATTCTCTCTCTCTCTCTCTCTCTCTCTCTCTGTCTCTCTGCCCAAAATGTACAATTAAATTCAGTTCATCATCTATAATAAATTCCTTATTCATGTAAAAGTTTAATAATTAGAAGTTTCAACATGGTAAGGTTCCACCTTTTCGTAATCCTCTGATTAGCCAAAATCTAATCCCAGATGTCTAAAGTCCAGCAAAAGTTGCTTCATTTTCCTGCTAAAACTCTTTAATTACCTGGTGAGTTGAATCACATATCACCAAAATGTGCTGAACTTTGATTCTCAGGCTTAAAGCAGGGAACATCAGAATTACTTGGGACTGAGTTGATAAGCCCGGGTTTATTATAGAATTGAATTTTAGAGAGGAGTGCAGCACCACCTTGTGGTGAAAAGTTGGACTTACTGTAGTCTGGATACAGAGTAAATAATATAATTGAACGGGTATCTGTGTACAGACCTGCGTTAGATGTCTTGCCCAAAGCTGATCACATTTTCTTATTTGCTGCATGTTGAAGCTTCATGTTGGGATTATGATCAACATACACACCTACATGATTGCACTATAGTTCCTGTGACACACTATACATTGGTGTTTTCACATATAATGCTTTTATATGAGCTTAACTCAGTCTTGTTAAAGTGGCTCTGAAAGGGAACTAGCTTCAGATTACTTCAGCGCTTTTGCTATTCACAATATAAGCAGAATAACCAGGGAGATCACTTCTCTTTCTGGACTTTTTACCTCTGATGAGCTCTCAGAGCATATGTTGGTCACACAACCACCTTTTTTAGAACTCAGACCCTGGAACACAGAATTATGGGCAAAGTCTTTCAAAATGGTTGGAAAAACAGTATTTTCGTGAAATACCAGTATCAGGAGGGAAAAAAGCAAAGTAGAGATGGAAACGCCTTGTCGATCAGAGAGGTCAGAGGAGAACGGACAAACTGGTTACACTGATGGGAACTCAACCACTCTTTACAGCCATGGTGCGCAGAAAAGCATCTCTAAGCATACAAAATGTAAAAAGATTGAGGCACTCATAAACAGGAAGCTGAGGCTACAGGGGGAACACCTCACCCAAACTGGATAGCTGAATATTGGAAAAACTCCACCTGATTTCTTTCCAGTATGAAAGTAAGAACTTCTCATGCATGCAATTTTGTGTTGCGTTCCGCAAAAAAAAGTGTGCCTCTGATCCGTATCTGTATTTGCATCTGATTTTAACAAATCTGTTAATTTTGTATAATGTATTCATATTCGGTTACATGTCAAATAAAGGATTTCTTGATATATCATAGCCTAGACATAAACTTTCACCCTAGAGATAGAGTTTTCTCCCTATAATGATATTGATTGATTGGTTGCCTTGCTTTTATAGGTCATTGATGTAATCGTGTTTGTAAGATTAAAATCTGCTTTGAGATTGAATATGCTTGTACAGTACGTGGTCAGAGTAAGTACACTGTTCTGCCAAAACTAGGGCCCAATTTGATGGATCTTTAAAGTCATCCATGATGTCATTACTGAAAAATAACACGGATATGGAGCTTCTCCTGAAAGTGCCACACCTTCTCAATGCATGCTTTGAAGCTCCAGTACATAGCATAACATGACTAGCTTCCCAGTTTTGCCTTTTCTCATTATTCTCTCTTGGTTTCCCAATTTTGGCACTTGGTTGATCATTTTGATTATGGATTTTTTTGCCTGGTTTTGGATCATCGCTTTGTCTATCATTTTGCTTCATAAGGTTTTAAACCTGCAGTCATCTCAACCTGCAGCTTGTCAAAGTCCGACGCTATAATATACATCAGCAAGGTCAACCATTTCAGCCAAAATAACTGATTTAATAACTTACTAATTTGATTTAATAATTACTTCAACATGTATACTTTGACTTCTGTATGATATTTTCATACACACACTGTAGCATGTCATCTCATTGTAGGGACCTCCTGGTGCTTTAGGGGAAGATGGAAGAATGGGGGCTCCAGGTCCACCAGGACCTCAGGGGCAACATGGACCGAAAGGACGCCGTGGTTCTGAAGGAAGTCCTGGGCCTTCTGGACCAAAAGGAGATCCAGTAAGTAACATAGACACACAGCACACACAGACAGACATTAGTCATTTACATGATGTGAGCAATTTTAACAATGGTAATGTATATGTGTGCATCTGCACTCACATGTTATAAACTATTGAATTGACATCTGGTCATGGACGTTTGAGCATAACTTTAAAAAAATGCTTGAATTGAAAAAGAGGTACAAATATGGATCATTATCCGGTCAAAGGTGCGTTTGTGTATAACATTGTATTTGTATGTTTTGCTTGTATCAGGGCACTCAAGGAATAAATGGAAATCCTGGATTGCATGGAAAGCCTGTGAGTGCATTGTAAAAAAAAAAAATCTATGCTGCCTTTAAATCCATTGATTACACTGGATATGAATGAAATGTAATAAAACGTAGACTTGAAAGTACATTGTTTGCCCAGTGTTGTGTTTTGCGCCTGCTTTTGCACTTGTGACACTTGTTTTACTGTGACTGATTTCATCTCAAGGGTAACCCTGGACCTGTTGGCCCTCCCGGTCTTCCAGGATTAGATGGCTGTAAAGGACCCAGAGGAGATCCAGGAATCATTGGCTGTCAAGGAGCAAATGGTGGAACCGGACCACGAGTAAGAAAAACAGATTTCCTTTGGCACACAGGATCCTGTTTAACCAATCTGTTTTCTTGACTTCTTAGCTGAAGTACAATTAACCACAATTATTCAATCAGAGAATTTCAGCTGAATCTGAAATGTCTTATTACTTCCAGTGTATGGTTTGTACATTATACATAGGCAGCTTCTACACCTACTATACGTAGTGCTCAATCCCTGTAACAATCAAATACCCTAACAAACAGGATACAGAAACCAGTGCATAGAACATACATAAATGGTGCAACATGTGCATGTCTTTAGTCCTTAAAGGAAAACTCCACCCTGAAACACATTAAATATGGTTATATTGAAATATGTGTGTGTGTGTGTGTGTGTGTGTGTAGTGATTCAGGTGCTAATTTGTTGGTCGGTGATGTACAGTATATTCATTATTAATATAAGCCTTTAAAAGTTTTGTTCTGCACTGATGTCACAGGGCGACATTGCTAGCACAGTTACAATGACATTAGGCATGTAATGATATATTGTGCAACAAGAAATCGTGAGACAAATTTATGACGATGAAATAAAAAATGAATAGTGATTATTATCAGGCTGCGTAATCTCAGAGTTTGTCCTAGCTGTAATTGTGTTGTTTACACAGCAGAGGGCACAATAACATACAATAGCGGGAATGCATGTGACTTCACTGTAGGTGGAAGTAACACAGCTCTAATATCGCGAAAACACAAAAAAAACCAGATCTAAAATGTGAAAGAGCTGTTGTGTGATTGACTGTACAAGTAAATTTAACAAGAAATCAGAGCTCTCTTTTTACAGACTGCTGAAAGATAAAGGAAAGAAAAGTAAATGCAGGTAGTATAAATGTTCTTAAAAATTTATTTTAAAAAGGACTATTGGTTATTAACCTTTTTCATTTTTAATAAAAGGAATATTTTAGTTAATAGGATATTATATTATACTCCAACCTTTACAAATGTGGGTGAATAATTAATGTTGGTTATTAAGGAAATGAAACAAGTTTTTTTTTAAATGTAACAAAAGGAAAATCAAATGGTGAACCCAATATCGTGAATCGAATCGAATCGTGAATTGGGTGAATCATTACATGCCTACCAAACATCATATTAATGAGAAATCCAACACAGAAGTAGTGGAGAGCTGGGCAGACTAAAGGACTAAAGCGCTGCTGCATTGCTTTCTTTAGGTAGAGATGAAGTGAGGACTAAATCCCATTGTACCACTATCAGTGGTGAAATGATATATAAGGCTGAGATATTCAAACTATCAAAAAATATTTTTCAAAAAACCCTTAAAAGAAGTGACGGTTCTGCTATGTTAAGAGCAGCTTCGATTCACAGTGCACACTACACATGGTATGTTGTTTTGCGTTATTCTGCAGGGTTCTCGAGGACCAAAGGGACCCAAAGGAGAGCCTACATGCAAGTACATCATGAATCCTGGTCAACGTGTGAGTGAAACATAAATCCTAAGCTATGCTAAAAGCTTTCTGGTTTGGGTTGTTGTGAATAGTCATATTGTTCCTGATTACTGTTTGACAGGGATGTGATGGACCTCCTGGTCATCCTGGACCTCAGGTAAGTGGTCACCAAATCATTTGGTTCTAGTACAACACCGCATAGTTTAGTGTTTTTAACACAACTTGTCCATAATTAATTATTAATTATCATTATTATGTGGTAATGAAAAGGCAAAACTGTTCGGTGCTGTAGCCGTTGGTCGTATTCAGAGTTGAGTTATGGAGACATAATGAGGAATTAATAACAAAACTGAGCATAGTATTCAGATCTCAGGCTCAGGAGAGATGTTACTTATTCTAAGGACTGATTTTTTTTTATTTTATTTTTTTACAAATACACTTATGAAGTACGCTTAGTCAGCTTATCCTTCAAACCATGTTAAGACATTCTTTACAGGAGAGCACATTACATTGACAAAAACAATGGCATTATTTTATTACTTTGACAAATCAAAGTATTGAATTAAAAGCTGTGTGTTGTGTGCACAATGAACTGTCAGTGCATGGTGCTAAAAAATAAAATGCAGAATTATAGGATGTGCTGGATCAAGTGCTATTTTATATGCTGCTGATAATGAGGCTGGAAACCAGATTGTTAAATTAATCTAAATTTGTATCTTACGTTAAGGTTATATTGTATTACACCTGAAGACAAAAAAGCACTCACACAACTGCCTTCTTCAGTGCACATTTTCTATCCCTGACCTTTTTCGAGGTTAAAGGCAAGTACTTGGGGTTAAAGAAAGTGGTCTAGATGCTATTGTAAAACCACATCTTGGAGACTTTTATTTAATCTGGCAATCTTGGTAGCATGAACACCATGCAGATAATTTTCATAAAGTGCCCAGAAAATTGACATAATTGCAGCTGCATAACCCGACTCTGAATACGAGTAATTTTCCCTGCATAAAAATTCAATGCAACTTTTAAACCTAAGTCACCAGCTCTGAACAGAATACGGCTCATTTTAAGAATACAGCACAAGATGTATTAAATATTTTGTGTGTGTGTGTGTGTGTGTGTGTGTATATCTGTGACCTAGGGACCTCCTGGACCTTGTGGCCCACAAGGTGCACAGGGGAAGTCTGGAGAACGTGGTTTACCGGTAAGCCATTGGCTCTGACTCCCTGTTTATTTTTCCTCTAATAATTTTAATAGTGAATTCTAATTCTAATTCAAATTCCTACATGTCCTACACAAAAGTAGTTTTCAGTATATTTTTCAGTATACTGTGCAATAAAGGATAATCAAAGGACTTGTAGTGTAATGTGAAGACTTAAAGAGCTAGAGGAGCCTGAGGAAAATAATGCCTCTTAGGTTTATTACTAGATTCTCCGAATTTTATCATTATGTTTTATGTTTGAAATTTTTAAGGTTTGACGTTTTTAAGATTCTGTTTAAGCTTTAGCATTTTCACATTAAATATTAGTATTAAAATGGATTTGGAGCTTAATCTGCCAGTCAGTCCTGAGATAAAACTGCTATGTATTTTGAAAAAGATAGATAATTTAGTGGTTGATGTTAAAAGAAGAGAGAGCTTTGGCACAGAGTCATATTCTTCCTCTTCTCTCTATCTGTTTCTTTCTGTCTCTTATTCTTTCCAGGGTGGAAATGGTGCTCCAGGTGTACGAGGTCCTCCAGTGAGTTATATTCATATCCTACACTTTTATCTAAATAATAAATCATTCATTTGACAAAAGTAATGTGTAATTAATTCACTGCACTTACCATTATCATTTTCCTCATAGGGAGATCCAGGAAGGCCGATTCCTGGTCCAAGTGGAGATGAGGTGGATTTTGTGTATTTGTGCGTCTGTGTAGGAGACGAGATCTGTGTGTGTGTCTGTGTGGTATGTGATGGGCAGAGGGGTTGTGTAAATGTCTCTTTTCAATTTTAAAGGGAGATCCAGGGCCAGAGGGCCCTCTAGGCCCCTTTGAAATAGTTGAGCCACCAGAAGAATATTTCCCCAAAGGAGACAAGGTAAGATATTTAGTTAAATCAGGACACCTGTTTATCTTATTATACTAGTGATATTGCATAATCATTTGTTTTAACGTCTGAGCAAAATGGTAACAAAACAGTGTTTGGTAATGGAGCATTCTCATGGGCTTGTTTCCCAGCAGAGTACTAATTGCAAATTAATCATGATCTCACATGTGAAGCTATAACATTTACCTTATGCTTTTAAGCAAAGTGACTTACAATTAAGACAGGACACAACTGGGCATTTGAGGGTTAAGGCCCTGGCTCAAAGGCCAAGCATTGGCAGCTTGGTCATGGTGGGATTTGAGCTTATGGCCTTCAGATTAGTAGCTCAGTGCTTTAACCAATGAGCTACCACTGCACACTGCAAGACAAGATCTTGCTTGTCCTCTGACCATTTTTGAGGGATCCAGATGGCCTAATGGTCCTCCACTTAGTAGCAGAACCATGCTTACATACCATACTGTAATGTACTGGTCTACTCCCTTAAATCCTGGACCGCTACGACAGTTTCCTTCCAGAGCTACTAGAGACTATGTGGAAGAAGACGCCTATTGACCAGTGTTCAAGTATGCCTGTGCAATCACTTTACTTCACTGCACAACCCACTTCACTCAGTGGGCTAAACTGTCTAGGTAGCAGAGGCCCTTCATGACACTCTCCAAAGGAAGTAAACATCTGGTCAGTGATCTGCAAGCTGGTGGTCACCTCCATAGAGTATTTGAGAGCCCTTCATCGACACAGGGTGGTTTGGGCAGGCACTCATCTGCAAGCACAGATAGATTGATGGATTTATTAATAAGCTACAATGGCAGTACCTTTGGTAGGAATGCTGGTTTTGGTAATACCATGACATTTGAATTCCAGTCCAGTGTGCAGACGTACCTGACTTAATTTGTCTTAAGTGAAAGCCACTTTATATCCCTGTCTTATATTGGTACATATGGCAAGTTGCCCCAAGTCCAGGTCTCACTGTGAGACCATTTTATTAGACTGGGTTCAGAGACCCTCCACACCTTTAAGGAATGTCCTTACTAGTTTATGTGCTCCCAGTAACAAATTGTCAATCAGTCCCTGGTATATAGGCAGAGCTGCCTACACATGTAGGGTTGATCCAGACAGAGGTACTTCTAGCTGACAGTGCAGGAACTCTAAAACATTCTTCACAGCACAAAATAAAGGGTTTATACCCAGCATACCAGATGACATTGAGCAAACTTTCCATGTGCTAGCATAGAACATGATCATAGTATTGTCTGTCTTCAGTAGTACATGTGACCCTTTTAGTGATTAATGGAAATGTTGCAGCTCAAGCCACACAGCTTTGATATGCTGATATTGAGCCTCATTCTTCCATCTTCCTGTCAAATTTTTGTCCCTGTCACTTGGTGCCGAGACTTTCTGCATAACAGACAATCGTCCAGACAGAGAAGTACAAATTGACTTTGGTGTTGCAAGGGCTCTATGAAGACTTGCACACAATTCTTGAGCACCCTGGTTGCTAGAGCTAACCCAAAAGAAATGACTCGGTAACTCGGTCACTCCACTTTTGTGGAAGTAGGGAAATTGCTTGTATTCCACATCAACTGTAACTGGGCAGATTTCTTCTCTTTACTTCTAATTTCAAAAAAAAAAAAATTGCCCAGGCACACCATGTACAATATCTATTGTCTGTGTCTCTAGCAGTAACTGACTGTCAATATAGTCAATTGGCTTGTTTCTTACACCTCTGTGGGGTGGACCTCTGTGGACTGGGGTGTTCAGAAGTGGTCAAACGAGAAAATGTGGACAGTGTGCTCAGTAGCCAGTGATCTGATATCAATTCTTTAATTGCAGAGGGGTAAATCAGCCCATTTTTGACCACATAGCTTCAAAGCTGGCACTTCTTTTGAATTGTGCTCTGGCAGCTTTGTCAGTCTTTGCCCTGACTTGAACCCCCTTTTTGTTCTGGTCCTCTACCTTGGAACCAGTGTGACACATGCTGCATCCTGCCTAGCTCTTTACATCTGCTGTTGTGGTCTTTGAAACTCACTTCTTTGGAAATGTGTCAAATGTGGAATGCTTAGATCATGTTTCTAGCAAGGACAAGCGATCATCCAGTGCATCCTGAACCTGTGTGTCAAAGACCTGCCCAGACACCAGTGGTGTTTTTACCAGCATTTAATCAAGCCAGATCGACCTTCTCATTTGTGTCAACAGACCTAATGAGTTCTGATGCCCCTTTGCTATGGATACCACAGCTTGGAGCACTGTTTTTTAAGATTCTTTTTTCCATTAAATCTCCCATCATTAGCATTTTCTCCTTGAGTTCAAAGAACAAATGCACCATGGTGGTACAATACACCTCTTCTATATTTGGGTGGTGTCCAGTGCAGGTTTGATAGCAATGCTTTGTCCACTTGTACCACTCTCTAGTTTCTCTCTACTTAGAGCCTCTCTAATTTCAGCACTGATTTCAGTTACTTTGGTTCCTCATTTGCCATTGCAGCCATTTTCTGTGCCCTTATCACAGATTGCCTGCTCTCTTCAAAGCGTTCAAGAGCTAATTATGAAACTAGCCCACTGTGGAATAGCCCAGTCACTTTATGGGCTAATATACCACAAAATGGGTCAGGCAGTTAAATCTGTTGGATTAGGTGAAGGATCTAACTTCATCCTTAAGCTTTGAAAACTGCAGACCCTGAAAGTACATCATGGTCTTGTCATGCCAGGCAGTTGTACCAAGCTATACTGAGCTCTGCACTATTGCATTGCTACTAAAAGGTCTTCCTTTTGCCCAATGCATCATCTGCATCCCAAAGGCAGTAAGGGTGCTCATTCTCTCCTATCTACAGGGCTGAACAATAATATGGTTGAAACTGAAATTATTTCCTATATCATTTTATATATAAATATTATATTATGACACATTATACACACACAATAAAAAGAAGACATATAAAAACAGTAATTGAATATAGACAATAATATACAACACATTTCACATCAGAAAGAAAAGAAGATGGGTGGATTAATGGATAATCGTGTTATTTTAGGGGGGAAAAGGACCTGATGGAGTCTGTGGATTGCCTGGATGTAATGTAAGTGTGTGCATGTTGATCTGGCTATCTATTGACACTAGTCATTTCATTCGTGTCTCTATGGTTTATTCTACATGATTCATTTTAAGAAAGAAAATTAATAAGAATACAAAAAACTTGAGCAAAAACAATAAGGTTCCAGCAATTTTGGTGCTTGGATCTCTAATAATATGTGGCAGTGGGAGAGGGGGTTGTTGGAGAAGGGTACTACTAAGGTTTTAAACAACAAAAAAAGGCTTTAACTACATGGATTTATTTATAATAATCTGAATAGGCCTCCAATAAAATTAAGTAAAGCATCCAGCACAGGTCCAAATGCAGAGTACTTTCCCCACATATCCGCTGATACAAGGAACTCACAAGAACTTATGGTACTGTTTTGAGTGACTTTATAAGTTGTTTACTGATGTATGTGTCTGCTTGCTAGGGAACTGACAGACCTCCGGGGGAACCAGGACAGAAAGGCATCGCAGGTTGTCCAGGTTCTCCAGTGAGTGAAATTTTATAGTGCTCGACAGTTAAACAGGGTTCATATCAAACCATAAATAAGCCTTGCAGTACTTCATGTAGTGATATTCATTAAGTATATCTCTGCGTATTATGGCTGCATAGGTTTATAATGTTTTATATAGGTCATAACTAACATGGCAGTTACACCTTAGTGCATGTACTTGACTTTACTCAACTCGACTTATAATATTTATGTTTATTACAATTCATGTGGATGACTGTTTTAATCATTTCACACTGTTCAAAGGGAGATCCTGGCTGTCCTGGGCATTCTGGCAGACAAGGAATTCAGGTACAAAGCGTAGTGTGTGTGTGTGTGTGTGTGTGTGTGTGTGTGTGTGTGTGTGTGTCTGTGTGTGTTTAAAGTGAATTCATTGTTGATGTGTGTTATGTCCTATATTCTTCTTATTCCTACAGGGTGAACGAGGAAACCCTGGACTCCCTGGTCAAAGTGGCCAACCAGGACCAAAGGTTTTTTTTACTCCACCTTATCACTATCCGGGTTAATATTCTTGAGTTGGTGACTTAAGTCTGAAAGTTATGTCAATATTGACATCAGTATGAATTGGAAGATTCATACCATTGAGATAAACATGTGACAGGAGTCTAGTAAATTGCCAATAATTCGATGCGCCCTCCTGTAAAGAAAATGTCCGTAAGGTTTAAAGGATGATAGCACTTAAGTCTGGCATTATGTATGAGGTCTGAATTGTGCACCGACGTGCACAGTTGTGCGCGCCTAACTCTCAACTCTGAATACACCCCTATTATTCTAACATTATACAGTATATTGTAGATACACTATCTTACTAATGTTGTGTTTTTGAATGTCTAACAGGGAATCTTAGGTGATCCTGGTCCACAAGGGGAGACAACATATTACTCTTATGAAGCAGGTAGAACTATCAAACATCCACATATTCCAGTTTGGGGGGGGGAGGGGGGGGTTGTGCTGGAGTGCATGGACTAGACTTGAATGCCTAATTTTATTTGAAAATTTTTTTTAAATGGTTGAAAAGGTTTACTTCAGCCTTTTTCTAGCAAGGGATTCATTAGAGCATTTACTGAGCTAATGATAAAACCACTTCAGCTTAATGGCATAATGGCACGACAGTCAGCAGTTATAGAAAAGAAAAGCAAACACAGCAATGCATTAAATAATGGTACTTTCAAGGAATAATCTGAAAATGATGAACTGAAATGGAGTCTCTAGCACAGTCAGTATCATTATGACTGAACATTATTATAATGTATTATAATGACTTGACCATATGAGCAAAATTGCAGTGATGCTGACAAGGGTCATGTTTAGCCTGGATCATGTGAAAACAACCAGAGAGACACACGAGAAGTAATTTTGTTGTTTGTTTTAAAAAACCGCTCCTGGCCAAAATGCCCCTGTTCACCAATGTGTTAATGTATCGCAATGCATCTTTGTAACTTGATCTTTGTATGATAGAGTAGATGATTATATGATTTTTGCTGCTGTTGTTGACTGTAGGTAGTGTCGGTGAGAGAGGATCAACTGGGACCCCTGGTATCAAAGGAGACATGGGATTGATGGGCCTGCCAGGCTCTTCTGGTCTACCAGGAGAATCTATACATGGTGTGTATATGTCTGAATAACTATGGGGTCGTCTTGAGGGCTAACTTCACATAGTCGAGTGTTAAGACTAAAATTGCAGTAGCAGTTGCAGATCTATCATCCTTACTTTGGATGTACTGATGTTGGTATGGGTTAAGTGCTAGAAAAGTGCTAATATTTAAGCTTTATTTCCTAAAATCTCTGTCTGCCAGGCCCCTCAGGCTTGCCAGGGAAGATAGGTGCTCGAGGCTTTCAAGGTGATGAAGGAGAGCCAGGAAAGAGAAGCACTGAGAAGATCCATGGGGAACCTGGGAAACCAGGGCTTCAAGGGCCAAAAGGGATTCAAGGGGCTCCCGGCCCCCATGGTAGGTGTATATAGAGTGGACAGAAATATGTCCTCTCTGCACTTCTGTTCATCTGTCACATGTGTCCTGACATATTTAATATTCTCTGGTTTGGAATAGATGATTGTATTTTAAAAAAATATTCCCTGCTTAAACTTTCTTCAAACCATGTCTCACTGAGCTTTACTATTTTGGACTAGATTCTGCATTCTGAATATTTTAATGAATATTTTGGTGATCCGATCTGGTCTTCTGCTCTTGTAGTCTGTCCGATGCTTTTCTGCTTACCACACTTGTAAAGAGTGATTATTTGAGTTACTCTAGCCTTTCTGTCAGCTCAAAGAAGTCTCCCCTGTCCTCTTTCATCAGCTCACTGCTGCTCACTGGATGTTTTCATTCTGCATTTTGATATTTAACCCTTTCTCTCAGTACACTGGCGTTCAACTTATCAGACATTTTCAATCAGTATAAACAAATTAATTATTTTATTGTTTCAAGTCTGTTATAAGATTAGTCAGGACACTGTTGGGTTTCTGTAGAGTACCGGGACTCTGTGTTTAGCTGCTAGCAGGGCGATGCAAAACAGGAAGGGTTTGAAAAACATCTATTTTTGGCCTCTGGTAAAAAGTGATTCATTCCAACTCAATCCAATCCAAATGCCATAACATTAACCTAAATTTACAGCACCCAAGTTCCATCTCAAATTTCTTATATTCAACTCAATATTGGCTTTAGACCACAGTTAAGTTAGATTTGTAATTGGAGAAAATACCTAATAGTTACATTGACGCAGATTATTTTTCCATGCCTAGCAGACTGAACCCTATGGTTAGAGGTAGAACACAAGTCCATAAACTAGGTATGCTATTTATTAGGGAATCATAACCAGAGTTTGAAGCAGATGTCATGGGGTAATCATGGGCACATCCATAGAGGATATTACACAGTTGCGCGAAGATACGAAGATATGAAGTGGTGAATAAAGTCACGAGTGAGTGAAGCGAATGAGTGAAAATATTTTCAACACGAGAAGATAAACT
>JAOTRR010000056.1:9755259-9779591 GCA_028570945.1 Gogo arcuatus
TAGCCAGTTGACCTAATCTGCATGTCTTTGGACTGTGGGAGGAAACAGGAGCACCTGTAGGAAACCTGTGCAGGCACAAGGAGAACATTCAAACTCAACACAGAAAGGCCCCCAGTCAACTAGCAGGGTCGAACCCAGAACCTGCTCGCTGTGAGGCAACAGAGCTAACCACTGCACCACCAAGCAGCCTGCTAGTAGCATAAGAAGGGAATTTGCATTGGTACTACTGTCATATTTTTAGTTAACTAAATTGTTAAGTATACAACTGTTATAATAATAATAATTATATATAATTTTATACAATAATTGTTAGGTAGATTTTAGATAAATGACTCAAATATCATAGACCTCAAAAAAAAAAAAAAAAAAAGGGAAGGGGCACTGCACACTTTGAATGGTCATGAAAACCACTAACTTGTAATGTCTGTTACTTTTAGGTTAGTGAAACATAAGAGGAGCCATTGATGTGCGTGTTTAGTGTTATATTTCTTATCGCCAGCTCAGGCCCCTGTGGTGTCTGAAGGTTCCTTATGTACAGCTTTGCCGCTGCTCAGCAGCACCAAGACCGATGAAAGTAGTGTGGTTGTTGAGGAAATTATCCTGTTTCCTGGCTCTAAGGCCAGGGAATACAGGGTTACAGTGTGAGAAACGTGTGCAGTTGTTTTTGCTTGCCCCATGGGCATCTCTCACTGGGAGCACCACGCCTGAAGTCTACAAGACTCACCCAAATGCTAGACTTTCCTGCAAGCTTTTTTTATATACAATGATGTACCTGCTGGCCTGGAACCTACTGGGCCTGCAGCTGGTCCCTAAAGGAAGACTGAGCTGTTGCATGGAAATCTTGTTAAACCAGTGTTACTGTGTGACTGTAGCTTGTTCTTGGTAAGCTATTTGGGGGAAAGACTAACCATCATTGTCTGTTAAATAAAACTTCCCATAAGGCATTGCAAAAAGGAAGGGAGAAAACCCTCTCTTGAAAGCACATTGCAATTTATCCACCATGCAACAATGAGAACAAATGCAGGCTATACAGTATTTGAGAATTGTTGGCAGTTGTCTTGTTTATTTAAAAGAGGTTATCTCACTGCCAGCTGTAACACCAAACACAAGGCATTTTTATACAGTATATGTGTGTGTATGTATGTATGTATGTATGTGTATATATATATATATATATATATGCACACACCTTAATGATGCCATGAAATGAGGTCATGAAGCTGTCATTTGTGTGTGGGATGTAGGCTATTTTATTACACTTACTGTATGTATAATTTGCTATTTTGATTTGTTGAGCTCTAGCTATCTCTCAAGAAAAATGGGCTTAAGTCAGAAGATCAGAATAGCTTGGGAATGAGAGACGCCACATTGCCCTGCTTGCACAAATGCCTAAATAGTGCTTAAGTCTGTAGTTACATCTGTAAGCAATTCTGGTGTTAAACCCTCACGATGAGCTTAAATAAACTTCAGTGGCTACAGTATGAGTGACGATCCATGCCTTCAGACTGAACTCTTTAAATTGCTGTCTCTAACTAGGAGAAAGAGGAGATTCTATAGGTACACCAGGACCTCCAGGTCTGAGAGGCATATGTGGACAAAATGGCTACCCAGGTAAGTGCAGAGGCGTTATTGTTGTTCCCTTTAACAAAGTCATGTTTTGTGCTTTACATAGTACACTTCCCACTATAGAACTTCAAACTGATATTTTTTGGGATTTTGTGAGTCGATTCCATAAATCAAAATGAAGCTGGGGGCCAATAAAAAAAAAAGTACAATAAACAATTTCACACAAACATTTATCACACCCACAGGTCCTCTAGGAGATCAGGGAGATTCAGGAGAGGCGGGTTCACCTGGTCAGTGTGGACAGCCTGGCAAACATGGTCCTATTGGAAATCAGGGACAGTGTGGACCTCCAGGTCAGCTTTTCATATTGTTCCTGAAAAATGTTGTAGAGTGCTAATCATCTATTGCATTATTGTCATTTTTGTGATTCAGGTTTTGTTGTAGTCATTAGAACGTTGACTGCCAAAGAGCCAGTGATGAGACCTGGGATGGATAGTATAAATATGCTAGATAAGCCCAACCCCTCCCTCACCCCAGCGCAGTTGAGGTGTGTGCTGACAGTGATGCAAGTGGGCCTTAGGCTTTCACTTTATCTCTACCTAAAGACAGCGATGCAGCAGCACTTTAATCCTATGGTCTGTCTAGTTTTCTCACCACCTCATGTGTACACCCTGCTCAAAGAGATCAGCTTCCAAAGCTTCAAATTTCATGTTAATACTGTACCACCATCAATGCCATCACACTTGTCACTGATTAGCCTGAGTAGAGTCTCTACTGTAACTGTGTCTTATAGCCGCATTACATTCTGGGACTTTGAGTCCAGTGTGTGCTCTCTCCACTACGTCTAACTTGGATTTTCCATTAATATGACATATATGAAAAGAAGTTCATGCTCTTTTGTCTTTAGGAGCTACCGGTGAAACACATGGATTTTCTCATGATTTAACTATGAAAGGTTGAACCTCATTGAAAGCACTAATGGAATCAAATCCAAAGATTAAGTTTGTAGTTAAAACAATTTCTAGACATCACAGATATCTGTTTCTTTCTGTCTCCCAGGCGTTATTGGTCCCCCTGGTCCCAGAGGAAAATGTGGTGCCGAGGGTCCTCCAGGGCCTCCTGGACCTCCTGGACTTAATGGACCATCAGGCCACTGTGGCTCACCAGGTACTGGTACACATGTACCTGCTTTCATATTTTTATTATTTATTGACCTACTGTACTATATGTACGAATGGAGCTAAACACTGCTGTGTCTACACCTTATTCCAAGTCTAAATGCAAAGGACACCAGACTTTATACAGTATATTTTGGTGTTTTTCAACTATTTTTTTGGGGTCTTCAGGTCGTCCAGGGCCACCAGGACTGCATGGATTGGATGGATTAAAGGGTCTGAAGGGTGAACCAGGGACATGCGGTAAATGTTAGCATGCGTGCATGTTCCTGTAATGTCTGTTGAGTGTGTCTTTGTCTTATGTTTATATAATTTTCCATGTTTGATGTATGTATGAGTGCTTGTTATACTCTGATAAACTGTCTTTATGCAATAAGCTTCTATGGGCTGCATTCAGAGTTGGCAACTTAAAGGTGCTATGTGTAAGAATTTGGCCACCTGGCAAATTCATCCTCCACACTCCAAAAAAATAGGGGGCAGTAAATCACCAGAAAGTTGGGGTGTCCACCCCTATTGTAAGAAACCAGGAAATGCACAGTCCCTCCTACCTTTCCCACCAAACGCACCCTGAATACAGTGTAAAGCTATTTTTTAGTTGATCCACTACAGGGTTCATACAATCTAACTTCAATCATCAGTTCTTAAAAAAAGCCAACTACTAACTAACAGCAGGGCAAGAATATGCAAAATTTGACCAAACTGCTGAAACTCTGAGACTGGCCAAAATATCTAACCCTAACCCAGATTTCCGGCCATAATCTTCACGTGTGGCATCAGCCTATAGTTTACGTAACAGCTTGCAAGAAAACAGCCACAGCAACTCGCACATCAGTGGTGCATGAGACCGCTATGCCTCATGACACAGCAGATATGTAACTGAACCCAACTGACCAGATTGCATCCAAATTCACATCCTTTCTTCTTGGTTGAATTGCTCACAAAGTATTCATTGCAGCGTGGTATATCGCATATCACATGAAAAAGCACGACTTGACCTTTTCCCATTTTAGATGTGTTTTTTTGTGTGTTTTCGTGGCATTTTTTGCATACTTGCAGCTGAACGTTAACACTGGGTTTAACTGCACAGTGACTTCTACATAATTCTTCATCTTCTCATGTTGTACTGAGGGCAGACTGGACGCTGCAGTGACTCACTATCACCTCTTGAGGTACATAGTGGTATTATGAGAAGGACGGTGCGTCCTGTCTCTGCTTAGCATGCTAACTTCAGGAGATACATCTACAACACAATGCATAAGACGTCTTTGACGTAATGTCAAAGCTGTTATTACTTTACATTCTGTTGATAATTTAGGTTAATTTTTTAAAATGTTTTTAAATTAAATTCTTACAAATTCTTACATATAGCACCTTTAAGTCCAAAAGTACGTATATCAATATTTATGCAAAGGAAAGTTGCAAGTTTTCAGACTCGAGTTACGCAGCTGCTTAAGTGGATTTTCTATGAGTCATATTCAGTTTTTGCAAATCACCTTGCATGTTATTGACACCTCTGAGGTTGCCAGATGTTTCTTACCCTCATTTTACTTTGAGTAGACCAATTAATAAAATAATGCATATGTTTTTGTTGATCTGATGCTGTCTTCTCTCTCATCCACGAAAAACCCCCAAAAAACTTGCACTTTAACTAATGAGATGTCTTTCTCTTACTTCCTCTTTCAGGACTAAGTGTACCGGGGAACAGGGGGCCTAATGGTCAGACAGGTGAAAAGGGTTGTACAGGAAACCCTGGGCCACAGGGTCCTATCCGGCAAGGGGTCAAAGGCAACTGGGGCCCGCCTGGATTGCCAGGTGCTTACTCATCGCAAACATAATCCATTATATATATTTCAGGCACCAGCAGAGGTGCGAAAGGCAGAAATGCCTCTCAGATTCCAACATCAACTTTTCACCGAGTTAACAAAGTTCTAAAAATGTCCTGCTGGTCCATTGTTCTCACTAGCCCCTTACACTGCTATCTTAAACCTGATATACTTTTGCTATAACTATTTGCAATAAACAATACAAAAAAAGTGTTTAAATGATATGTATATACATAGAGTATAGCGTAGATCATGTTCAGGTCATTTTGATTTCAGAACACTAAGGTGAAATAAATGTTAATGCTCCTGGGTGGCACAACAAGAAAAGTGTCCACCCTATAGTCGGGAATTTGTGAGTTTGAATCCCGATGATGCCTCAGACAACCATGGCTCGGAGTCAAGGTAGCAAAATTGGCTCACACTCTGGGTGAGCATCTGTGAGGGTCATGTATGCAGAAGAGGGTAGATAGCACTCTGTCTTACGCTGCCCTCTGATACAGCATGAGCAGCAGCTTAAAAAGGTGTGGTTGGCTGGCTTCACAAGTCTCGGCTGAAGCACACTTTAACCTTCACCCTCCCCAGTCAGTAGCTGTTGTATGATATGGGATAGGGTGGGAATTGAAAGGTGACCAAATTAGGGAGAAAAATGGGGGAGGGGGAGACGAAATGGAAAGTGAATTTGTGTGTATACAGTAGTTCCATAAAATTTTGATTTATTTGAACATAATATATAAGTTCATCTTTATTAAGCACAGGATATTTCTATATTTCTTTCTTTCCTCCTTCCCTCTTCATGTGTCCCACCTCTTTTTCTCTTTAGGTGATCCTGGTTGTCCTGGTCCTCCTGGTCCTTGTGGCAGGCCCTGTGAGAACCCTAAACAAGGACAGTGTGGTGAAACAGGCTTTATGGGCTGCGATGGCGCACCAGGTGAGTAAGTAGGTGTGGTGTTGTTTATTTGATATGCCTCATCATTTTTGAATGTAAATCTTATGGATGTAACCAAATACAGATATGTACTTCAGATTGAACAGATAATGTGAGGTGTGCATTGGGATTGGGATTCCAATGAGACATAACCAAAAAAAAAAAAAATCATGCAAGTGGAAGGTTTTTAAACTTTCATACAGGTGCGAGCGAGCAGTTAGATATGAAGCTTGTGAGACAAACATAGACCATGTTCATTAACATGAGCATGCAGAACTGAGCAGTGCATTTACAGTTCAAGCTCTAGGTTACTAATCAGAAGGTCGGGGGTTCAAGCCCCAGCACTGCTAAGCTGCCACTGTCGGGTCCTTGAGCAAGGCCCTTAACCCTCACCACTCCAGAGGCACAGTATCATATCTGACCCTGTGCTCTAACCCCAGCTTCCAAACAAGCTATGATACATGAAGAAAAAAAGTTCACTCTACTGTAATGTATATGTGACCAGATAAAGGCTTCTACAGCGTTCAGCCATTCAACCTTAGTTTATATTAGGCTGCTAGTTTGTTTATATATTGTTAACTAGAACCAGCTTTTAGCTTGGTGGCATTCTTAGACCATGAACTGTTTGTACTAGCATGAGGATAGTTTTTGATGCAGCACTTCATGGATGTAACTTTAAATATAAAGGGATGCCCTGGACCTTCTCTGTGCTGATTTACACAGGAATGTTCATCAGCGTACTAGCAGAAATTACTATCATTTTTGAAAGCTCTTAACTTTTGCTTCAGGTTGTGTGACGATCTTTCAGGTGTTAAAATATCTATATTATGTGACGTCAACATTTATGGGGTTGCTGACAACCATTACACAGTACAGTGTCTTGCTCTGTTTATCTGTTTGGGATTTTTATCTTTAGGACTTAGGGGACCTAGGGGACCAGCTGGCCTGGCAATACCTGTACGAGGGGATGAGGGGTACCCAGGTAGACCAGGTCTTCCCGGAGGTAAAGGAGGAATAGGTGCTCGTGGTCCCTGTGGCCAGGTGGGGATTTCAGGCCCCCAAGGACGGAAAGGTATTCTGGACAAAAATGTTAACTTCATATGTAAAGAACATCATTAGGAACCATATCCAGAGTCGGCTACTTAAGCCCAAAAGTTATGTCAATAAGTATACAGGAACGTTCCTTGTATTCAGGTACTTAAGTTGATTTTCTGAGCTCTCCATCAAATTATTTATGCCTCCATAGCAAATTTATAGGATCCAGCACACCCTAGAATTTTGCGTTTTATATATTCTTTTTTCAATTTACACTGAAGCATTTAATTGTGTGTACAACTTAATGAAGCCACGAGATACTATAATAAGTAAAGGTCATGAAACCATCAAGTATGCACAGGATGCAGGCTATTTTATCTTGCTTTTAATTTGCTTTTTTGTGAATTAATAAAATAATGCCAATGTTTTTGTTAGTTTAATGAGCTGACTTGCAAAGAAAATGTGCCAACGGTTTAAAGTATAAATGTTGGGTGCTTTTGGACCAAACAGTTCTAGGGACTTATTGAGAGGAACTAGCCACTGGGGATCTCCCCCGAGAACTACAGACCTTCAAGGGCTTTTTTTCTGTATGCATTCACACCACCAGGAGGGACACTGAAGTGACGTTAGCCGGCTTACTAGTGTGATGTTAGCAAGAAATGCTAGCGAAGATTTTAATATTTCGCTTAGATGCGTCAGGATCGTGCTGTATTTCCTCCATTGCATATACACTCAATAAAACCTGGAGAACCTACCCTGAAGTAGGAGCTAAAAATGTCCCTCAAAATGGTGTTCTAAGAACTATGATTGTTTTCAGTTCCTGCAGTGCAGACACACACAAAAAAGCGGGAACTTCCCCCACCAGTTCTAAGAACTATGAAAAAGTTCCTCCGGTCCAAAAGTGCCTACTGTAACTTGTCTCAATTTTGAAACATACTGTTTTTCTCTTCTATCTCATATCAGCAAAGCTTGTAGTTTCAGCTGGGCAACTTTTGTGTAACTTTTCTAACCAGATATACAGGATTGCATTATCTATGTCATCAGGTGAGAAAGGAGATGAAGGGCTTATTGGAGATCCTGGACCTACTAGTTTACCAGGAGCAAATGGCAACCTCGGGCTCAAGGGGCCTAAAGGACAACAAGGAGATGAAGGTCAGGGATCATCCTTAAACAGGAGTAAAGAAACACATTTGGAAACATTGGTATTCCAGCAGAAAACTATTGCTTATTATGCTATTGTTGGGTTTTTTTGTTCTGTTGTGCAGTATTGCATTTCGTAGCCTCAGGGTTTTGGCAGAGGTCAAAGATTTGTATTGTTGCTTATCACTTTATGTCCATCAGTGTTCGGTTATTTGTAGCACTTTTAACAACAGACATTGTCGCAAAGCAGCTTTAAATAAATCCGTGTCTATATAGAATAACCTAATGAGCAAGGGTGGCATCATATCATATCATTAATAACACCATTACTAATCAGTGATGGTACATACTTAACATCTACAGTTTACATAAAATGTTCAATTACACCACATGTACAAATTACTAGCCAGTTGTGGGATAAGAAACATTACAACATAATGTATGCAGGATCTATTAGTTATTAGGATCAATAAATGACATAAAAAGATGCCAGAAACAAGCTCTTTTCCCTCTTGACTTGCTATTATGTGCTTTCCTGCTAGTTTTTAAGTCTTATCAGGTTTGTATAGTTGAGCTTTAGGGTTAGAGCTTCTTCATAATACAGCTGGATATCACACTGCAATATGTGGAAGAAAAAGAAAATCCTCGTCACTGCCGTAATTCATGCTTGTTACTATAATAACCAACTCCAGAGACTGCTGCATCACCACTGTCACATGATCACTTTCAATCAAAATACGTTTCGTTCAACTCAAACACTTGTGGATGTTGTATTTCTTATTTGAGTTGTAAATTGATTATTAGTTTCTATCAGTGATGACTACTAAACTTAAACTACCATTAAAATAATAATAAAAAAAACTGGTCTGCTTGATAGATTAAATCTAAACATAAAACAATCATGTATTAGAAATGTATTCCTTTATACTCTCTCTCTCTCTCTCTCTCTAGGTTCTTTTGGAAAGCCAGGGGATATTATTTATATTAATTCCAGCAAACCGATTCCAGGTCCACCTGGGCCTCCTGGTCCTTCTGGTCGACCTGGATTTCCAGGACTTATAGGAATTAAGGGCAGTGAGGGGCCAAAAGGTACACACACACACTGGATTTAAGTTCAAATCAGAGTATTTGCAGTGGTTTTAATAATAGATGTCACAATGCAGCTTTTCAGCAATCTGGATCTAGATCCCTAATGAGCAAGCCATAGGAGAGCGTGACTAGAAAAAAAAAACCTTGAGATAAGGAAGAAACATCAAGCGTAAACAGACTCAAAATGAAAGCCGTCCTCTTTTAGGTGATAGCAGGGTTTTATAAAATAAAAAAAAAAAAACAGTGATACAAGGATTGATGGTATCATTTGGCATCCATGTCAGCTGTTAATAAATGCCTGAAGGTGGGTTATTTAGGACTTTGCTGGAACTACAGCACCACTAATGGTCATAAGAAAAATGCACAGAATGGTATGAAGAAATGAGGCTGGGACTGATTTCTTTCTAGCCCAGACTGTAAATTCATGCAGCCGATACATGACAGTCACATCAGTCATGATTGAGAACGTGCATGTGAAATAAACACTAACAGTTTGGTATTTAAAAGAAGATGTAGTATTAAGCCAGTACAGCATTATAGATATTAAACATGTATTAAAAAAAAAAAAAACCCACCCAAATAAAAACAAACCACACAAATAGAAATCAGAAATCACGCATGTAGCTGTCTGTGTACGATAGTTTGTCTCACATCATTCTTTTTATAAATAATAAACAATAATAAATTATTATAATAAATTACTTAACCCTGATCATGTCATTGTTGGGCTGTTGATAAATGTGAACTTTTTAGTGCTCACATTTAGCATCTCGACTAGCAGTCACTGAGTATAAAAGTCATAACTATAAAAGACAAATACAACTAAATGTTTTAAGAGATATTGAACGTTTGTCATGAAGTCTTGATTTGTTTCAAAGTGGTGAAAGTGAGATTATTCACTATAGCAGGACAGAGCAAAATTACTTGAGTGAAATTCAATGAACCATACTCAATTATCCAAGTAAAAGTATAATTATTTGTGTAAAAGTATATACCTAACTGATTAGCCAATATTTAATAACCCTGTTGGAACAAATGCTAAGGTTGTTTAGGGCATTACCAACAGAAAAATGCTATCTAGTAAATTTACCAAACTTAAAGTTAACACACCTCAACATTTGATGGTGAATATTTAAAGGCTGATATTTAATTTTTACGTGGAAGACAAAGGAGGCGTCTCATTAAGAATGAATTATTGGTAAAGCCATGAAAAGAGAACTACTTTCTAAGTTATGGACGGCACAGTTGCGTAATCTTGCAGACTGTCAATGGACGAATTCTCAGTTTCCAGCCACCAGCCAGCTCCCCTTTATCATACAGCCAGGGAGGGTAAAGGCTTCACGTGCTTCCTCCGAGACTCCCTGTCATCCATGGCAGGGAGTCAAGAGACTAAAACTGGCTGTGCTGTCTCCTCTGTCAATCAGAGCGATACCAGGCAATCGTGGGCAATCTGTGGGCTCATGTATGCAGAAGAAGGCAGCTAGCACTTTTGTTCGAGTGTGTTATGCTGCCCTGTGATGCAGCATGAGCAGCAGTTTGAAAGGCTCCAGTTGTCTGGCTTCACATGTCTCAGAGGATGCAAAAAAAAAAAAAAGGCAATTTGCCATTAATCAAGTGGTTTAAGTGTCGAACTTTGGGGAGGTGTTTGACAAAGCTGAGTATTGTAGCTGATGACGTGCGGTCTCATTACCAAGGTTTTCTATATCAGTGCCAAGTGTTATAGTATGGTATATTTTGAGTGATGCAAACTCTAATATAAAGTCTAGTATAAAAAAAAAGTCTAGTATAGGCACAAATGCTATTTTTGGAGAGTCCTATGTACAGTATTTGCAAATTCCTGTAGAAATTTTAAATAGTGACCTTTAAATCTTGAGAATGACTAGAAAGATTAAAGGACTAGATCTTTACATCAGTTTAAAATTTAAAGTATTTCATATGAGGTCCATTTGCATCCTGATTATTGGGTAATACCAAGGGTACTGGTACAATGGTACCATTTCTGGCTGATGAGACAAGCAGAATTTACTGTATATAGCTGTATCTAAGCATCTATCAGACAAAGTAATAAAATCTTGATCAGGATTACAATTACAGTCACAGTAACTTATATGTCTATGACACACATTTTTATTCTTTATGTTCGCTAAATTTCTCACATGATTCTTCCTTTTTCATCACAGGCTTAAAAGGACCAGTGGGAGAGCCAGGGATGTATGGTCAACCCGGACCACCTGGCCTTATTGGACTTCCTGGAGACCCAGAAGAGGAGGGTGCCAGAGGTCCACAAGGCATGCCAGGTGTGTCTATGTGTGTGGTTGAATCACTATTACACAACAGCAAGTATTTCCAACAAGTGTGCTACCTGCAGCACTTACAGTCACGTTAAGTGTCATTTACTTACTAGACCAGTGGCATAACTGAACAAATCGATGTTATGTTTTCAGGTAATAAATTTCATTCCAGTGCAGGGGGACCTCCGCACGAGTCTCAAGTATCAGTTTTTTCTAGGATTGCATTGTGTTTGGTTCCATCCATCTTGCCCTGAACCCCAGCCAGTTTCTCAGTCCCTGCTGATGAAAAGCATCCTCACGGCAAAGCATGGTGGTGGGATACGCTTTTGTTCTTTGAGTAACGAGCAGCGCTGGGTTTTTGCCAAATGTAGTGCTTTGTGACAAGGCCAAAATGTTCAACAAATCAACAAGTCTTCAGGTGTTAAACGCTGTTACATTGCAAAGGGTAGTAAGATTAATCCAAATTTGCCATCTTGCTGTCTCTCTCTCTCTCTAGGCCAACAAGGACCTCAAGGAGATCAAGGTCCTCCTGGCCCCTCTGAGAGGTTCAACTCTGGCTTCCTATTGGTCATGCACAGCCAGTCAACAGATATACCCGAGTGTCCTCGAAATATGTCCAAGCTGTGGGAGGGATATAGCTTACTGTACCTGGACGGGCAAGAAAAAGCCCACACACAAGACCTAGGTATCAAACACAACAGACATACCTACATATCTAAACTGTGTTTAAACGCCTTCCTGGCCGGTGAATCCCAGTACTGATTCTAATTCTAAACACTATCTCAGTTTTATTTCTCCCTGTCTGTGTTTTTTGTGTGTGCATGTGTGTGTTTTAGGTCAGGGAGGTTCATGTATGCGTGTCTTCAGCACTATGCCCTTTTCACGCTGCAACCAGCGTGGCTGCCAGTATGCCACCCGCAATGAAAAATCCTATTGGCTTGCCACCACTGCTCCATTACCCACCACGCCCGTGTCTGGGCTGAAGATCCAGCCACACATCAGCAGGTGTGTGGTGTGTGAGGCTCCATCAGCGGCCATTGCCATTCACAGCCAGGACACATTAATTCCCAGGTGCCCACAGAATTGGAGGAGCCTCTGGATTGGATATTCTTTCCTTATGGTTAGTCTGAGAGTTTGTGTTAGCATGTGTGTGTGTGGAGTACGGAAGAGGGAATTGAGCATGTTTGAGAATAGGGTAATGTGGACACCCAACCAATCACTCCCGTATGTGCTTGTTGATCGTCCCATTTCAGATTTAGTACCCCTATACTCTGATAGTAACCTCCACGCATTGGGAAGGCTTTCCACTAGATTTTGGAGCATGGCTGTGGGGATTTGTGTCAATTCAGCCATGAGAGCATTAGTGAAGTCAGGTACCGATCATCTGCACAGTGAAGCATGGTGGTGGTAGCATCACCTTGAGCGTTACCCTCAATATTGGTGGAATCACATGCTTTATATTTGTAAATAATTTTACAATCACACACGCACTTCAGTGTTATACTATATTTTGTGTACATTTTATTATGTATTTTATCTATAATTTAATATACCCCATATGTCATTCTAATATTATATATTCAGTTAGGTTCCTCCTGATGGCAGGTGTGCCTGTGGAATGGGGGTTTAAATAGATGGAAATGGAAAGCACTTCATATTTGTTTCATATCTACAAATCTCAACATAATTAACACAACAGACACGAAGCCAAGTACATAATATTTGAAAAATTAACTGTAGCCTTTCATAGGTTAAATGCTATGTTTGACATTATTGTGAATGCTTCAATTTTATGTCACATGATATGATGTCATCTCTGTACCTCAGTACACTGGGTCAGGAGATGGAGGCGGCGGCCAGTCTCTCACATCGTCAGGAAGCTGCCTGCAGGATTTCCTCACGCATCCGTTTGTGGAGTGCCAGGGCGCACAAGGCACATGCCACTACTTCACCAACCTCTACAACTTCTGGCTCATACATTTGCCTGAGGAGAACTTCAGCCACCTCCCAAAAACGGTGACCCTAAAAGGAGTGGATGAGCAGCGTGATCATATTAGCCGATGCAATGTCTGCTTGAGGGCATGAGACCATTCCAGGTTGTAACGCTACATCCTGAAACGTTCTTACGCCCTCCTTTGTGATGCTAAAGAGGATGTGAGTTGGGTGGAGTCACAATAACTCATATTGGGGAAAAAAAGAAAGAACTGAACAGTTTGTGATTTCACACTGAAGAACAATTGTGAAATGTGAACAAGTTTGTACACACCTTTCCTCTCTACAGTTAATACTTGAGAGTTCGAGCAGTGTTTGATATCTCGTGATTCTGATCGCCTTGTCTCAAATTATTGGCTGTTTTTTAAAGAAATCAATTGTTGTCAGGTCTGTCAGCACTGGCATTTTCAATTCTACGAAAGTTCAATATCAAAACACAATTTAAACATTCCCTTCACCATACTTTGTCTGTGCAGCCAAACTAAGAGAGAGAGTGCCTTGCATAAGTATTCAACCCCCTGTTCTTTACCACTTTTGTTGTATTACAGCCTGGAACTGAAATGGACTTTATTGGGATTTTTACACTTTGGATTTACATATGTCTAACTTTTTGTTGGTGCAAAATATTTATATTGTCACCAAGCAAACAAAAATTAGACATTTTCTGTTTACGCCTCTGAGACGATACTTGGTAGAATCACCTTTGGCTACAATTACAGCTGAAAGGATTGTGTCTCAGTCTGGTTCCTGACCATTTTCGCCATTCTTCTAGACAAAACTTCCAAACCTTTTGTCAGATTGGATGGAGACAATTAGTGAAGAGCAATTCTCAAGTCTTGCCACAGATTAGTAATAGGATTTGAGTTGTGAGGCATTCTAAGACACTCAGGTTCATGGTTTTGAACCACTCCAGCATAGCTTTGGCAATACGTTTGGGATTATTGTCTTGTTAGAAGGTGAACCTCCACTCCAGTCTAAAGTCACTTGCAGGTTGGAACAGATTTTCTTCTAGGATCGCCTTGTATTTGGCTCCATCCATCTTGGCCTTAACCCTGACCAGTTTCCCAATCCCTGCTGATGAAAGACATCTCCACAACATAGTGCTACCACCACCACGCTTCACTATGTGGATAGTGTTCTCAGGCTGATCAGCATTAGAGGGTTTCTGCCAAACCTAATGCTTTGTACCAAGGATAAGAATTTCAATTTTGATCCCATAAGTGCAGAGAAGCTTTTTGCACATTTGCTGAGGCACCAGTATGTATTTTGGGAAACTTCGAACAGGGTATAAATACTTATGCAAAGCACCTTTAGGATTTTACTAGTTATTCGTATAAACAAGAATAGAAACCTATAGATTAAAATTATTGTAAATGCTGGAGGGAAAGCATTGATAAAAAGAGGTGTGCCACTGTTACTATGAGTTCAGTCACATGGCTTTACCACTGGAAAAAAAAAATGGTGCTAAATGTCATTAAGTAGCATTTACACTTCTTCTTTATTATTTACCTTATTTTCTCTTACCTTTTATCTGTGACTTCCAGAGAATCTTGTAGCCAGCTGTCTGTAATGTTATCCATGTGCATCACTACTATTTATTCTCTACTGGACCTCAGTGTGCATGAAAATATTCATAATGTGTTGTTACATTTAATGGCACATTACAATATTTGCACTTTATTGGAATTGGTTAATATGTTTAGATGCTCACATGCTTCATCTCCTGTCTTTTTCCCTGGGAACGTAATCTACAAGTACTAGCCATGGACGGTTGTTAGAGAATCTTCCCTAAAGTAGTTTTGTGGTGCTATTACTAATCATTACCGGAATTAAACAAAACTAACTCCTTCAGTGTTCTTCGCCATATCATGTGACATTTTACAGTGTGGATATGGGAACTTAGACGCATTTTATATATATATGCTACTGTATGTAAATATGTTTCACTGTTGAAAGAATGGGTATTTTTTAAACATTTTTTATTTATTTAGGAAGAGGTTATTTTGTATGGACAGCCCTGAACCAGAAGTTGTAGGGGAATTTTTTTTTGTAAGCTCTGTCATATTATGGATATTTTAATGTAATATCTCATTTTTCAACTGTGTTATCTTATGATGTATCTCATTATTTCAACACTGCACAATCTATTGATAAAACCCATTTGTTGAATATTTGCTTATAATGCTTATTCCATATGCTCTTTCCCAGACAATACGTTGGTTTAGTGGAATTCAGTTGACACATATACTGTACTAATGTAATGTACAATGTAATGATTGGTAATTCACTAAAATGCATTATGGTATGGTATGTCAAATGTACAATTCTCAAAATAGCCAGTATGACCATTATGAAATGCTATAAATTTGTTAGGAATCTAAATAATTTATTGCAAAAAACAAGAAATTAATTTGACAATGATATACACTATATGTTCAAAAGTTTGTGGACACCTGACCATCATACCCATATACTCCAAACTGTTGGAAGCACACAATTGTATAGAATGCCTTTGTGTGCTCGAGCATTACAATTTACTTTGGCTAAATTTGAAGCGATCTCTCATTCTGTTTACCAAATCAAAAATATTTCATGAACGTTTTGACAAACATTGCGGAATAAATTCTCACTCTGAATGAACAGTTGCTTGTTTCTTGTGTCCTGGCAAACATTCATGTACGTGTTCTGATAGAGTCCGAAGCTAGCTAAAATGATGCAACATCACAGGAAATGTTTTAGGAAATGTCACTTTTTTCACTTCTTTGCTGGCCGCTAACTTGCTAGCCCACCAAACCAGCCTTTCTAGCTACTCTACCTATCCTGAGTGTATAGTGAACAATATTCTAGCTCCGTTCATCTGCAGAACTTCGGCTAGCTCGGGATCCATCCTCGGGTAAAAAAAAATAAACTAGAGCCAGTGAGCAGCATGCTAAAAGCATGTTACCCGCATGCTATAGTGACGAAAGTCTTTTTTACTTCCTTCTGTCCAAAAAAAGGAACCTTAGAAGACTGGTGCGTTCCAAAAGGACCAGATTATATCTTACAGACGAAGGCAGTGATGATAACTCAAAGTGTCCTCAGTAACATGTTGTGTGTGGTAAACATACTGTCCCAACTTTTACTGATTTGGGGTTATAGTATTGCACAAATTTTCCAGTCTTTTGTTGCCCCTGTCCCAACTTTTTTGAAATATATGTTACTGGAATTAAATTCAAAATGAGCATCTATTTTTCAAACAACAATAAAATGTCTCAGTTTCAACATCTAATATGTTGTCTTTGTACCGTTTCTGACAATAACAAAGTAGAACTTTTTGACACAACACCAAAGCAACACCATCCTGACTGTGAAGCATGGTGGTGGCAGCATAATGGTGTCGGGGTATTTCTCATCTGCAGGGACTAGGGTATTTATCATGATTGAGAAGAGGATGGATGGAGCCAAGCTGGTATGACCTCAAGCATAAGACCAAAGCTACTATAGTGTGGCTTGAAAGGAAGGTGGATGTTCTGGAGTCGCCCAGTGAAAGCCCTGACCTCAACCCTGTCCCTGCGTGAACTGTTCTACAAAAGAGATGATCTCCAAATCCAGGTGTACCAACCTTGTTGAGAGCTACCCAAAAAGACTGGTAGCTGTAGTTGCTGCCAAAGGGGTGTCTACTAAGTATTGACTCTGGGGTGGGAGGGTGGGGGGATTAATTCTCTGCATTCGTGTCCTATGCTGGATTGTTTGGATTATCTAACTTTGATTGAGGTAAAAGACGCTTGCTTGCCTCATCATCGCTTGCTTGCCTAACCCTAACCCTTCATCCCACTGATCTCTGTTCATGCTAACATCAGTGGGGAAATAATCACTGATTAATTCAAAAATACATGTAGAGACATCAAAGTATTGGCAGAAAAAATTAATGCTCCCATGCTTCAACGAGACCAGTTTCAAAACAGTTATAGTTTTGGGTCAGAAACTAGTTGAGAAGTAAATATGTGAAAATAAGGACCTTACTCAGGTTAAGGTACATCCTTAAATGTAGGATTTATTTATTTACAAAAATAAACTTTCATCAAAAAAGAAGACAGACAGCAAAACAGCTTAGCCAAGCCATTAGAGATATCTTACGTTTCACAGTACAAGCTATTATAACTCATAAGAGATAAACAATGTTTATAATTATCATGACTGAATGACTTTACAATGGCTTATACTGTAAAATGTATAAAAGCCACTTAATTTAATAGCAGATGAATAAAGGCCATGTTTCTGGACATAGACATCCTTAAAGGATCTTCAGTTATAAGGTCTTATTAGTGAGAAAGTGCAACTGAAAGTGATATGTAACCTGGCATAAAGGTAAATTAGTAATATAGTGCATTGTAAATAGATTATGTACTCTGATACTGTAAACAAACTTTTTAGGGTCCATCAGTGACACATACGCCATCCTGAGAGAACCCTCCTGTCCTTCTGAAAGGCTGTTGTAAACATTTATCTTTAAAGGTTAAAAGCTTTAAAAGGTTTTGACGTATTTATTTTATCTGTCAAACCTCTGAAGTCGGCGCTGGCGTATTTCCTCCACGTTGGGCTCAGAGCTGGCATTGAACGCATACGACGGTCTGCTTTGGGTACGCCGTCCTGCACGACACACATTTAAACACTTGGTCAGTCTTCCATATGGCCTGTAGGTGGCAGCATACACAAACTTACATTGTAAGGAAATTTTGGACAAGCATTATCCAGAACCAAGTTCACTTTTTCAGAATTTTGGCACTACAAGTACCAAAACACTACAATCATCTAAAAATGAATTCTTTTTCATTTTGTTTATCCTATTTTTAAAATCTTTTCTCTTATTTGCCAACACTCAACCTGATCAACCCATTTCGTGGTAGTCACCCGAGCAAGTGACTGGGTTCTCCGACAAGGCATTACTTTTTTTTTTTTTTTTAAGTGTCCTTATGCCCTCTCAAAAGTGCACTCAAGTGCAACCTTGTTGCAATGGAAAATGCAGAAGCTCTGACACTGAGATTAATGCAGATACCATAGACGCAGGCACCAATGGTCTCACTACTGGCTGATGAAGCCCTGTGCATAAATCTGTGAGGCACAAAACTGAATATGGTCCACAAATTGTTTGAGGCTTTAGTGAATGTGGGTTCCATCTCTAACAGCGGTAGAGTTGCTCCTGGCCTTTATTGAATTAATGCCCTTAAGTCCAGGTGCAATGGGTACAGACATCCTACAAGTAGGACCTCAAGCAGTGGCAGACATAGCAGCAGTGTGTGCTAGATCTCCAGATAAGAAGGTACAGGTATGTTGGCTGGCTCTAATACTATTGCAAGTCTAGTAGATAGACAGGTCTTTGGCACAAAGGGCCAGGAGGCATTAGATCCTTGTCTCTGAAACGGTTGGCCAAATACATGGACTGATCAACCAGCCGAACACTATTGCTAACACTGAAATGCTGAAAATTTTCAGCTTGGACTGAATTAACCCTCAGTGACCTGCATGGCAGTGGTGAATCCTGATTCATCCCCCCTAAAAAAGTCAGAGTCACTCATGAACGAACAGAGTCACTCAAACACACGATATCCATGAAGTTGGATTTCAAAACTTTCAACAGCAGATGCATGGAGTTATCTGAAGGTGGCACAGCATCTCTGCATCTTATCTGAAAATGCATAGCTGCTTACAGTCCACTGTCAACCACCATCAAGCACTAGGGTCCACCCAAAAAGGCACAAGACCCACCTCAACTGACTAAACTGACTGACGTGCAATCCCTGTTATAGAAACCTGTATGAAGCTATGCGTACACTGGTGAGAGTTTTTCTCAAGGTATTTTCTTGTAAAAAAAAAAAAAGAAAAAAAAGAAAAAAAGAAATCTCTGTCTTAATAAACTTGCCATTCAGTCCCCTCCACATTTCAGATGTAATGTGAGCTGTGACTAACCACAGCTTTATTTTGAAATACATCTGAAAGATGCGTTTCCACATCTCAGTTGCTGTGGAATATGGGTAAGTTCATGGCCTCATGCCTTTGTTAGATATCTGGCACCCTGAATATTTACAAAGTGTGTGTGTGAGTCATCTTAGAGCCCCTGCAATGCCCAGCGCCTGTGTTTACTCCCTTAACATTGTTGCTAGACAGCAGGTTTTGAGCCAGACTAATGTCAACTGCCATGTAAGCCTTTTTGATGGTAGATTATTTGCAATTCTAGTAATAAACTGGGTATGTTGCAATGAAGACCATTTTGATGTTGGCAGAATGCTCAAGGAGCCTGTCGATAGTTGGTCCAGTGGACATTTTCTCCCTGCAAAGAGGGAATTTGTAATGACAGATGCCTCCCAGCATGGCAAGGCTGGGAGGGCATGCATGTGGAAAATTTGAGAGTAAAATAAAAGAGGGAAAATTCTCAACATCAGCCCAGTAATGTCCTTGAAATGAAAGCTGGATAGCTAGTGTTGCAACATTTCAGGAACCCTTCAGATGGTGCAGACCAACAACACCATGGTGGTGTTTTACATGAACCACCAAAGGGGCACAAAATCCCAAGCAATGTTGAGGTTGAACAAGCAATCTCTTGAACTGGACAGAATGTCTGTTCTAAGATCTGCCTACCTACTGGGCCGATATCTGATGCACCGTCTCGCAGCAGTTCTGTGCTCGGAGACTGGCAAATTTACAAGGATGTAGTTCAGATATCATGGAACACAGAGACCTATATAAGTCTCATATCACTCAACACAACACATGGTCTTAGCATAAAATATGTCAATGGAAAATACTGTGGCTTGCAAAGGTATTCAATTCCCCTCAAATTTATCAGATTTGTCTCAAAAACAAATGATACACATGATACACATTATCTAGTCACATATTTTTCTTGCAAACTCATGTTCTCTTACAGAGAATTTTCAATGTCTGTATAGAGAGGGATGGTGGCTAGAAAGAAACCATTGCTCAAGAAGAGCCATATGAAAGCAGGAGAGTGACCTAGTGATGCAGGCCATGCCTCAATTAACACCAATTCTTACAGTGAAACACGGTGGTGGGAGCATCATGCTCTGGGGATGCTTTTCATCCTCAGAACCTGGGCTTCTTCAAAATTGAAGGGAGAATGGAAGGAGCAAAATACAAAGGGATGTTACAAGAGAACCTGCTTCAGTCTGCCAAAAAAAATCTTGGGAGAAACTTCCCCTTTCAGCAGGACAGTGGCCCCAAACACAAGGCCAAAGCAGTGTAAGAGTGGTTAAAAACAAAAAGGTGAATGTTTTCCAGTGGCCAAGTCAAAATCCAGACCTGAATCCCAATGAGAATCTGTGGCACTGTTTGAGAACCGCAGACAACAAACAACTTTCAAACAGCCTGAAGAACCTGGAGCAAATCTGCCAGGATAAATGAGTGAAAATCACTCCCAAAGCTGGTAGGAACTTACCCCAACAGACTTAAAGCTGTTATTGCAGCTTTGCAAAAAGATGGCTCTAGCAAATATTAGCACCATTTTTAACCAGTGTAGCCCTCATATACCACTCATTTCATATATAATCTGATTAAAATTTAGCCATTTAGCTTGATAAACTTGTTTGTCTACAATGATCTTGAATTAAACCATCATCAAAAACAATGTCCCAATGAATCACTGGGTTTTTATTGAAGTGTTTAACCCATAAAACCCCTCACCTTGGTCTTGCAGGCTGGCCCTAATCGCTGCCTCATACTGCTCCTGCTCCAACAGACCAGCTGTATACGGGTGCTGAGGAGGTGCCGATGGCTCGGCTCTGTTATAGGGACCCTGCCCATCGTAGGGAGAGCTGTTCGGTGTGGAGCGCATTCCATATCCACTATAACCTGCACAAAGTGAAATCCAAGAGGACATCCTGGTCTGGAACATGGTAAACTTAGACCTGCCAACCTCAAAGATGTCTGCATAGTCTATCCATGAAGTAAAAAGGAAGTAGCCAGTAAAAAAAAAAAAAAACATAACAGTACAATTGATATAGTCCTTTTATAAATTGTTTGATGAATGTGTTTTTTAGAAACAATGAAGTGCTTCCATATGGCACATTCCCTGTTAAGCTCAAAATGCTAACCGGTGTAGCAGAACAATGAAAACAAAAAAGCATTTTTTAAAAATCACTTTCTAATTATCGTTACCTTGAAAGTTATTTGTTTTGGTCTTTTATTGGCCAAAAAAGTGCTGTTTTGACTATTTTAAGCAAAACAGTTTCAGTTGCATACATAAGTAACTATATTTATTAACTATATACTTGTCTAATGTTTGCTAAGTCAAGTACATTATCATTGTTAGATTTTATTGCACATTAACGAACTCAAAACCTTCTACGTTTAACTTTGGCAGAATACAACAGAGCCGCACCGAGGAAAATAAGTCGAGACGAGCGCATCGGCCATAAATGACTAATCTAAGACGGAGCGTGGCTTCCAGGGGGTCAGTGAATATCAGAGTTCAGAATACCTATGCAATTGTCAATCATTCCATATTCATATGTTGACTGATATGATCATCTGACATTTTTCTGGGGGAGGGACTTCTCTTTTGGTAAATTTTAGAGCGATAACTCATACCAGAGTAGTCCAACATTAAACTGCACAAAGGTTAGCAGGTCTGTAAACTGCTGATAGAGATGATTACAGTTTATTGATACTTAATACTATTAAAAAAAGTTAATTTAATAGGGTACATGTTCTTACCTGAAGAGTTATAGTACATGCGAGGCCTGCCATAGTTTCCATGACCACTTACAATCCCTGTAGGACCAAAGCAGATTTGTTTACGGGTTTGTAAATAAAATGTGTTTTGTGCCCGAGTTACTATGGGGGCTTTTCCGTTCATATGATGTGGGTGCTGATGTCAGCACAACGGTTCCATTCTGGGGCCAGAAAACAACAAACAATCTGGAAATGTCATGAGGTAGGGGGCGGGGACATTGCGTCAACGTTGCCGTGGCAAGTTAAACATGACGATGTCTGCTGTGAATAAGTGTGAACAGTGAGGAGCAAAGATGAATACGTTCTCCTATCGTTTGAGTGTAAATGTTAATATAAAAAGTATTTTATTTTATGCAATCATGTTTATACATCTGATATTTATGAAGACTGCAGAGGGAACTCACACACACACACACACACACACACCTACACACACACCCTGTCTCACCTGCACATGTTTTCATAAGTGTTCTGAGGGGACCGGTAGTGTAGAGAAGCCCCACCAAAATACCAGACAGGTGCCCAACAAACGAGGTCCTGCAGAGAGACAGAAAGAAAGACAGAGTGTGTGTGTGTGTGTGTGTGTGTGTGTGTGTGTGCACAAGTTGCTACCTGCATGTGCACTGACCCTCACATGCTTGGGCAGTGATATGCTGTAATTATGCACTGAGACACAGAAACACTCCCACACTAAATGTTCTGACTAAAGAAAGATCTGGAAGGTTATAATTACAAACACACACACACACTGATGAGGTGAGTACAACCCTTAGTGATAGCATGAGCTAACTTGTTTCATGAATGTTCCACAGCGATAATCGTTGGCAAATCACTGTGGTATAAAAGGAAAAGAAGACGACGGGGTGCGTGTTATTCCTTAATTACTGGACGATATATGTGCACAAACCTCAAATTTATACCCCAGGAAGGAATGAGCATGTTCACTGTGTGTGTGTGTGTGTGTGTGTGTATATGTGTATATGTGTGTGTGTTACCCTGGGTTCAGGATGTGAATGAGGACTAGCTCCACCCAGCAGGCGTAGCGTTTGGCTACAGGAAACCCCATGATGTATGTGACTCCGCCCGGGTTATAATAATTGTTCACAACTTTCAGCCCAAAGAGAACACCTACGACAGACGATAAACAGACAGTAAACATTTCCTATAAATATCTCAAATCTTAACATTAAGTTTAAATTGAACACATAGACAACACGTACTGACCCGAAAATCCTACAGCGCACTGCATGCTAAAGGAGGAATCGTCCATGAGCTCCGTTAGCCCCGCCTCCAGGAGCACATAGACCAGTCCTGTAAGCAGAGAGAAGACGGACAGGAGGTAGGCGAACCAGGCGGTGCCGAGCCTGCGCTCCAGGTTGACGCCCTTCCAGAGGAAGGAGACCATGTTGAAGTAGAGGTGCCAATCGTCGACATGGTGAAAAGGGGAGAACAGGAGACGATGCCAGTCTCCGCCCCAGTATGTTTCCTGTACACTCACACACGTCTGGGCGCGCACACACACACACACACACGTCATTACAAAGCTATCTGAAAATGCAAGGAAGGTGTAATCAGTGGCGGTTACTGCACTTTATTCTCTTCTCTCACACAGTTCTGTCTATCTAGTCTTACCTCTATATCTAATCTCAGCTCTGTGTCTTATGCACTACCTGTAGGAGGGGCTTGACAGGAAGCAGGAAGAGGTAGACATTGAGGCCGAGTGTCGCTAGTGTAGCAGGAGGGATGTTGTCCACGCCGAGCTGGAACACCTGAGACGCCAGCAAGAGCAGGCCAAGATGAAATCCTGGCTGTCTGTTACGCATCTGAAACACACACACACACACACACACACACACTTCATTATTACACCACAGTTCTACTGAACGCTGCATTCTGATTGGTCAGAAAGTGCTGATTCATTTCTAGAAGCGTCTATGGTCGTGAGGTTTTTCTCTTAGCGTTTTTGGAAGGAGTCTCCAGTGTCAGTAACTTTACATTTTCTGCACCATGGGAAAGTCTTCAGGACAGAGGAGTTACAGGTTTCAATCTGCGTTTTTTGGTCTTATTAGAGATATAAATAGAGTCTAGAGAGAGAATGTAATATAGTAATCTAATATAATATATCTGTTACAATGCAAGTGATAGCTTGTTTTTCAGACATTTCACTGCATAAATGTAACTATAAATTGATAAAAAGTACTTTGAGTATTTCTTTAATTAACATACACACAAAGAAGCCTGGAATTGGTGCCATTTATTTTTCCTCAATCCACCGGATTCTTTCTTTCTGTGCCTGGCACATACCGAGCATCATCCCCAAACTCCTACACAGGTCTCTCTCTCTCACACACACACACACACACACACTCACATATATCCAGGGCAAAGGGGCAGCGGAAACAACGCAGAACAAAGAGGAAAACACACCCAGCTCACTGTGAGGGTTTGAGAATGTTAAGAATGCCCTGACTGAGCGATGCTCAAACCACAGAATGCCCTGAGAGTAAATGAGGGTCCTACACACACACACACACACACACACACACACACACACACACACACACACACA
>JAOTRR010000056.1:9785246-9795246 GCA_028570945.1 Gogo arcuatus
AGAGTACATGTGACAAAAATAAAGGCTTCGGCCTTGGTTCTTCTTCTTCTTCTTTGAGGAGGTAAATATACATCACTCATGACAATTAGCTAGCTATAGATTCTTGCTAACTAACAAAAGACCAACATGAAGGCGTCCATGTTTTCCATGCTGTCCAAAGACAAGAAAAAATATTCTGTGGTTCCATTTAATATGGCAGTATACAGTATTATGGTACACATTTAAGTAACGAGGCTAATATTTGAATAGTTATGTATATAGGGTTAAACTGTACTGGGGTGGGGGGGGGGGGGGGGTTGGGGAAGGTAAAGTGAAAAAAAAAGCTTGAGAATCCCTGGTGTGAAATATAGCAGGAGTCCAAGCAAGAGGAAAGAAGGTGTGTGTGAGAGAGAGATTTGTACTCTCTGAACCCAGTTGTGCTATGATGTAATGTAGTAAACTCTCTCCACCCCTTCTCTCTCTCTCTCTGTCTCTGTGGTGCTGCAATTTGATATAAATAAGAATTATGGCAATTATAATAATGGCATAATGGTGACAACAATGATGATGTAATACGGTTGCTTTACAAAATGGCCTCCAGTCAAGACTGCAGTCTGTCTCTGTTCTTTAGTTTTCCCCATGGTAATAGATTGCATGTGTACAATCTCATGTTTATACACCAGGGAAACAGGGCATGGTTAGAAACAACAACAGACTTCTTCTTCTTCTTCTTCTTCTTCTTCTTCGCTTTGCATAATATCAATAAATTTGAGGTATATTTCTGATAGGAAATACTATAGTAACATAAAAGCGGCAATACTTAAATGCTTTTTTGCTTGAACAAAGATAGTGCCTTCTATTGTTTGTATTGTGTGTAATCGTTATTTTTATTGAATTATTAGTTAAAATAAACACCTAGAACTGAAACAGGCATACAGTGAAAACTCTATGAATAATGATTTCATAATATCACTATTATATACAGTAATAAAACAGCACTGTCCCCGTATAAAGAAATAAAACCCTCACAGACATGATGATGAGGGCGAGCTGCGACTTAATTAACTTACCGTCCCAAAGTTAATTATTTTCTAATAACTGCACATCCTGAAGTGTATAGTTTATAGTTACATTTAATGTCGTGGAACGTCTGTGAGAACGTTAGTTCCTGTTATCACTTAGCAGTTCGAAGTATTCGTCAACGTCTTCACAACATCAGAATGTGAATTCAACAAGGTTAGGGTTAGGTATTTTTAAAAAAAACTATGCTATTAAAACACTTTTCACTGTTTAGGGTCTTTCGAGCAAGGAGAGAAGTAATGCAGTGCTACCCAGAGATATGCAGACTCTCACACCACCGTTTACAAACCTATAACTGTAGGCGGCAGCGTTGTCACAAAATACATGGTGTAAAAGATTCAGCACTGCAGCCCAAATTCACCTATTTGGAGAGCATTTCATCTGCAAACGCTTTACTCGACTCTGTAAGAGAGACTCACTATTTCTTGCAAGGATGCTATGATTCACACCCATGGGCTTTATGAATTATTAATTATGGAGTGTTTATTAAGGCAGGATACAACAGGTGAACAGGGTCATTTTAAAACCAGTTTGCTGATATTCTTATATGTGTTGAAACTTAATCAAAATTATACATTTAATTATGCAAATGAGGCTTTGTCTAGTTGCATATATAAGTATGCATATATGAGCATACTTAATAAAATCTATTTTAATTTACTTTAATGTTGTTAGGATTCAAATGTTTATTTCACTGTGTAGTTTCAAAGGGCGAGATGGTGGCACAACGAGTAGCATTGCCTTATCACAGCTTCAGTATCTCCGGGTCAATCCTGATCTCGGGTTACAATCTGCGTGGAGTCCCTGTGCATGTTCTCCCCGTGTCTGTGTGGGTTCTCCGGTTTCCTCCACCTGTCCATAAAACATGTCTGTATGTGGACTGGCTGTATTAAATTACTCCTAGGTGTGAAGGGGGGGGGTTAGTGAAGATGAATGAATAAAGATATACATTAGTATAAACATACCCCTTATGCCATTTTTCAGTACGAAATTTAGGAATGATGTAAAATCTCATGAATGCAGCTACAGTTCTCCAAGTCGGGTCCCTCAGGGGTCTGTGAAAGTTAGCCAAGGGCTCTGAACTTTGTCCTTTATTTTATTACAGTACTGGACATCATAAATCAACATTATTAAAATTATTATGCCTATAAATAAAAATAAAAATAAAAAAAGGTTTGAGAACCCATGATCTGGAGAGATTATTGGTTAGGAATATAGAAGACATTATAGTTTTTATGTAGTATAGGGTTTATAGAGGAAATTTGCACGTCTATATGACAAATTCACACAGAGAGAGAGAGAGAGAGAGAGAGAGAGAGAGAGAGAGAGAGAGAGAGAGATCTTCAGGGATATGAGTGTGTGCAAAGTGGGCGGGGTTTCACATAATGCCCTGGTGGCAAGTGGACCAAAACAGTCAAATAAATATTTTTCTGTTTAATTTTCAAACGTTTTATTATTACACTTATACTAGATATGTTATAGATGCAATTTCTTTTTTAAAAAATGATTGACGTGAACAAAAATGGTCGTTTTCACCAAAATAGTGTCCTTTACTACGCCTACGGCTACAGCAAACTTTCTTTGAGTTGTTGTTGTTTTTCCCTTCAGGATGATGGACAAGCCTGTCGTCCAATGAGAGCGCTTGGTTGAGGCTGTCGTCGTGTAATGGGCGGGACTTCGATTGGTAATGTAGGCTGAACTCGCGCTTTCATCTGGCCACGCATTGGAGTGTCACGTGCTCAGTGCTGCTCGAAGTCAGGACACAGGGACTCGGCTGCGGGGATAACGAGCACGCGCTGGGTTTGATTTTGTGCCGAGGAAAGGATTTATATATTTATCTATAAAGTATATTAGAGCTGCTGAACGGAACTCGGTGCGCTTTGGAGTGGACTGGCTTTCTGTGTCGGGTTTGTGCACGCGGTACTTCAGTGTGCGGGATAGTCTCGCGCTCGCTCTCCCTGTGGGATAGATGGGGTCTCGCGCTGACGGTGCTTGTTTTGATAGTGATTACGGAACTCCGGACTGAAAGGAGACTTTTTTTCTTCACCACCATCATCATCATCATCTTGATCTTGTTCTTCTTCTTGTTCTTCTTCTTGCAAACAACTCTCCGGTACTTTCACACAGGTATCAAGTGAATGATGGGTTATTTAAACTTATCTGAGATGAAAAACGCACCGTTTTTTGATAAAGAATGGACCTTAGTGAGAAAACGAGTGCTTGTTTTGGCATGGGCTGCAAAGCTAGCTTAGCCGTTTGAAGAAGAAGAAGAAGAAGAAAAAACAAAAAAAACCCCAACAACAAATAAATAAATAACTTTGCTGAAAGAGCAAGCAGCACGAGCGGTTTTTTGTGCTCAATGGAAACAAAGTTTAATGTCGTCACCCTTTTTCCATTTTTAAAGAAATTCCAATTGCAATTCTAAAACAAAAACCAGCATTCCCCTCCTCTTATAAAATGGCAAGTCCGTCCACAGAGAAGGCTTGTTTTTCAGACGTGAGAAAGGTAGGTTATTTAAGGAAACCCAAAAGCATGCACAAAAGGTTTTTTGTTCTGCGAGCTGCAAGCGATACCGGGCCTTCCAGGTTGGAGTACTACGAGAATGAGAAAAAATGGAGACATAAGTCTGGGGCTCCAAAAAGGTCAATCCCACTCGAGAGTTGCTTCAATATTAACAAAAGGGCGGATTCCAAAAACAAGCACCTCGTCGCCCTTTACACCAAGGACGAATACTTTGCAGTCGCAGCAGACAACGAGCTGGAGCAGGATGCATGGTATCAAGCCCTTGTAGATCTCCACAACCGAGGGAAGGTCCACGAAAGTGCCAGGAGCAGCGGCATCGGAGATGATAATTATGGAGAGGCTACACCCGGGCCTGCCTTCAAAGAAGTATGGCAAGTTATACTGAAACCAAAGGGACTTGGACAGACCAAAAACTTAATCGGAGTTTACAGACTGTGCCTCACAAATAAGACTTTGGGTTTTGTGAAACTCAATTCAGATGCCGCAGCAGTCGTTTTGCAGCTAATGAACATCCGAAGGTGTGGTCACTCCGAAAATTTCTTTTTCATTGAAGTCGGGAGGTCTGCAGTGACTGGGCCTGGTGAATTTTGGATGCAGGTTGACGACTCGGTCGTGGCTCAGAACATGCACGAAACTATCTTAGAGGCAATGAAAGCCATGAGTGAAGAGTTTCGTCCTCGTAGCAAAAGCCAATCTTCTTCCAACTGCTCCAACCCCATTTCTGTGCCAGTGAGGACGAGGCATCATCACAACAACCCTCCTCCGAGTCAGGTCGGGTTGGGAAGGCGCTTGAGGGCTGAAAGTGTGACGGCTACGTCTCCGGCCGGCCCAGGCAGACACAGCCATTCGTTCAGAGTAAGGGCGTCCAGCGACGGGGAAGGAACTATGTCTAGGCCAGCATCTGTAGATGGGAGCCCCAGTAGTCCAAGATCCTCTAGGACACAGTCCCAAAGGCACAGGGGTAGATCCAGACTGCATCCACCACTAAACCATAGCAGGTCCATCCCCACGCCGTCATCACGATGTTCCCCATCAGCTATCAGCCCTGTAAGTCTGTCCTCCAGCAGCACTAGTGGACACGGGTCTACTTCTGATAGTCTTTTCCCCCGACGCTCCAGTGCCTCTGTATCAGGGTCACCCAGTGATGGAGGCTTCATCTCCTCAGATGAATATGGTTCCAGTCCATGCGATTTTCGAAGCTCCTTCCGCAGTGTGACCCCTGAGTCACTTGGACATACCCCTCCTGCCAAGGAGGAGGAATTGAATAACTACATATGCATGACCAAATCTGGTTCACTAACTAGTACTGGGAGCCAATCCAGAGGAACGCCATCTCACATGGATGAGCCAGACTTGGAGAAATGTTTCAGGAAAAGGACTCATTCTTCTGGCACCTTGTCACCCCCAACCACATGCCTCCAAACAACGCCTTCACAGTCATCTGCTGTGTCTCTGGATGAATACACGGTCATGACGCCAGCATATAATCGCAGCCAATCTGTATCATCATCATCGCCATCAATATATCGGAACTTGTCTACAAATTCATATCCAGAAGAATGCTTGGATACGCCAACGGCAGAAGGTGGCAGTGAGTCCAGTCACAAGGACGACGGCTACATGCCAATGTCACCAGGTGTAGCCCCTGCGGTGGTAACGGGAAACAGTGGAGACTACATGCCTATGAGTCTAAAAAGTGTTTCAGCCCCACAGCAGATTATCAACCCACGGCAACACTCACGAGTGGACTCCAATGGCTACATGATGATGTCACCAAGTGGCAGCTGTTCCCCAGATGTTTCTACAAACTACAGAAAGATCTGGACCAATGGCATGAACCCCATGCTGTCCATTGAGAGCACAGAGGGTAAAGTGTCCTCATGTGGAGACTATATTAACATGTCTCCTGCTAGCGGCTCAACCACCGGCACCCCACCAGACTGCTACTTCAACCCAGTGGACGAGCTGTCCAGGCCAGCATATGCCTACTACTCTCTACCCCGTTCCTTCAAACATGCCACCAGGAAGCAGGACCAGAGCCCCTTGCGGATGTCACTTGGCAGTGGTCGCTTGGTTTGTGCTGACTCTTCCTCATCTTCGGCTAGCAGTGACAGTTTGGGTGGTCAGTGTAGTTCACAACAACCTTCTGTCAGGCCCAAAAGGTCAGAGGTCAACTCTAGGCTGGCACGACCAACAAGGCTATCATTGGATGCTAACAGAGCTAGCACTCTTCCACGAATGCGTGAAAGCCCTTTCCCAGGTGAGCCCAAAAGTCCGGGAGAGTATGTCAACATTGAGTTTAATGACAAAGCATTTTCAGCAAGTATAGCATCACTGTTTTCACCCGTGTTTGCTGGGAATGGAGCTGATGGCCAACCAGAGCCGACTTCTTCCGACTACATGAATATGCAGCTAGGTTCACAGAGCTTGCTCTCACAATCAACAAAATCAACGTCCAATTCCCCAGACTATGCCATTGTTAGTGCCTCAGAAAACTTGGCTTCCTCGCCTCCTCACCTGCCTTGTGAAAGTATTCGTGAACGTGACTACATGAGCATGCAACTGGGGTCTTACTCGACAGCCTATCCTGATTCCCAGACAATGCTTATAAACACTTCGTTACAAGACCCGGAAGTCTTGCTCTGCTCTGAATCACACAATGACGACATCTCAACCTTAGGTGCAGCCCCAGGGAGGTCTGTGCTTATTGGCCCTTTGACAGAACTCAGTGCCTTCTCCCGGGTAAGCCCGACTCCTGCAAGAAACCAGGGTGCCAAAGTGATCCGGGTGGACCCGCAAGGCAGGAGACGGCACAGCTCGGAAACATTTGCTTCTACAACAACCAAAGGGGCCGTAAGCACAGCCGCGGGCTTTCAGTCAGAAGATGTCAAACGCCACAGCTCTGCTTCATTTGAGAATGTTTGGCTAAAGCCTGTTGAGGCTTCCAGCGCTGATGCTCCTGCTGCTGCTGGCACAGTATCCAACACTGACCCTCAGAACCAAAATGGCTTGAACTACATCGATCTGGATCTGGCTCAGAACCGAGAGCCACTTGTGCAGGATTGGAGCTCGAGCTTCCAGACCCGGCAGGTGGACCTCGGGGCGGCAGGGACAGTGGAGGAACTGAGTGCCTATGCCAGTATAAACTTCCAGAAAGCAGATGACGCCAGAGGAAACCTCACTTATAGAGAAGGTAAGCCTCAAGCAATGTGTACCAATGTGCTCTGTCACTTTGTAGAATTAAAGCTTTTTAAGGTTTAGATACTGAATTTTATGTGAGTATGTTTGTGTGGGAAAAGTGAGTGTGAGAGGTATTGTCACAGCATTCAATAATGAATGTGCATGTCATGTTGTTTATAAAACAGCTCCCACTTGTGCAGTTTGAGCTTTCAGCGGAAAATCCCTTTGCTCAAAATTTGGAGGGATGGAGGGGTGTAGTTACAGCCCAGGTGTCCTCACTGTAGCAGACAAATGAAGACCAATACATACTGTATATGTTTGTGTGAATGGACTGAAGTGAACTTGACCTGCTCGCACTTATTCATACCGCAACAACAAGTACTTTGAGTCCATATTGTGCTTCTTACTGCTGGAGTTGGTTCTCAATAGCATGAACGGTTTAGTCCGTGAGTGACTCAGCAATAAGCGTCAATGCAGTTGTGCTCGCACAGCAGCTGATTAATATCGATCTTCTTGTTAATGATCTGAGAGTGAACTCTGTGTGATCTTTTCTGAGGAGTATTCGCTCTTAAAGAAAAAACCCCACCCTGAACGAGTTGCGTATTAATCTTTATAATTAACGCGTAATTTTTTTTACGTTGGTCTGTTTTCTCGGTTTCATGGCTACCTTACCCACAGTGCAGTTTGAGTGCCTGCAGATAATGGTGTCACGGTAGTAATGTTGCATTCAACCAGAATTTCCAACCTCCAACGAGAAAACATGCCCTCAACTCGCAAATTCTGGACTGTCTCCTAAACCTCAGGTTTGGCCCGTGACTTCAAATCAACATGGCTGTTCACAACTTCAGCAGTTAATTTTTACGAGTGTTTGCTTTAAAGAAATCAATATACAGCTTGTTAAATCTATAGCACTGATGACACGGTTTACCGTTTTGATGCGGTATGAGGTAAACATTACTCATTAGTTAGCTTGCTAGGTTTTTGCGAACATGGAGTCGCCCATGTTCTGCTCTAACTTTGCTTTTTCGAATGACTTAATTCTGAGTTCTACGAATTCTTAAGAGAGCGATGCAGTCTTTTAGTCTGTCGTCCTCATCTGTACACTCTGCTCAAACAGATCAGCTTCGAAAGCTTCATGCTGATGCCATCGTCAAGATCATCATGCTAGTCATCTTATAGATCGCTGACTAGCTGAGTCTCCGACGTAACTCGGCGCAACTGCGTCGTATAGCGGCATTAAATTCTGGAGCAAACAGCAAAATATGACCTGGGAATGACAAAAAAAAAAAGTACACATTAGCACCAGAATCTATAAACACAACAATTTTTAAATATAAATGTATTTAATATTTTTCCGGGTGGGGTTTTAAGTTAAGTCAAGGTTATTTTGGTTCTACTAGTAACCCGTGGTTCAAAACGTAGTATTTCCTAAGCATGCCAATCAACGAGGACTTGAAAAATAATCGTAACCATAATGAGGGACCAGGTAAAGGGTTAGAGAGTTTCTTCGAGTTATGGCGCTCAGTGTTCTGGATGCTGTTGTATTGTTTATATACAAAATTGACTCATGCAAACAATAAGCAGACGGCCGGATGATTACTAATTCGGATGCAGTCACAATCCTGGCACTTCATAGTAGGAACGAATGAACAACTTGGTGGGGGGTTTGAGTGTGAAGGCTCTGTGCATGTGAACCCTTTACAGCCCCCACAGCAGTGACAGGAGCAGAGAGGTGTTTGTTACACGGCTACACCGAACATGATGTGCTTCTCATGCAGCTCAAGCTCTCTCTCTCTCTCTCTCTCTCTCTCTCTCTCTCTCTCTCTCTCTCTCTCTGAGGTGAAAGAGTTCTTCAGTGGGCTAGATCAGAGTGAGACGAGTTAGCGTCCCACATCCCACCCTTTCCAAGTATCATTTTTCCTATCTCACTTTCTTTCTCACACTCACACACATGTAAGCACATGCACTGGATTATTTATTTATTTATTTATTTGCGGAATGTTACAAAATCTTTTTGAAGTTTTCTTAGGTGTGTGTGTGCGTGTGTGTAAACAAATTATTGCCCTTTATTTTTGGGGTGTGTGTGTATATTTGAATATTTTGGCTTTAATTATAGGTGCATGCTATGCTGCAGCTGGTTGCCCTTGGCGCCAGTCTCCATGGTTACACCGTCGCCGCAGCGCTTGTTTTTTTCATGTCACAGCATATTAAGGGGCTGCAAAAGCGAGTCGCTGGGAGCAACTTGGGGCCGTGCACCGATTGGCCAGCGGGGAGGGGTTGGGTGGGGTGACCGAGTTCTCCAGTGGGCCGGGTCAGGATGAGATGACTGCAGGCTCCGCCCACTCCAGTCCATCCTAGTGTAGTGGGCAAAAGGAAAGAAGAGTCAGTGTGGTAAATGAAGCAGGCATGCTAATGGGGTAGATGTGAATGTACTGTAGATGGTGGCGGGGTAGAGGAGTCGTGACTGGAACGCAAATGCTTAATATATCGAGGATAAATCAGGAATAGTGTGTGCTGTGATTTGACTTATAATTGTGATTGATTTCGACAACATGGGTGTTTTATTCCTCTTACACGACCTCTATTTGCCATTGGCTATTTATTTATTTATTTACTAAAGATCAACACCTTTACCTTTTTATCTGCATACAGATGTATGTTTCATTCCTGTTATTACCCACAAGCCGGAAAAAAAACCAGAATGCGTAAACGGCTTTGTCCTGAAGACTGTCCTGTGACGGAAAAACTTCCTGATTGTTACAAAGCACTGACAACGGAGACTCCCCCATCCTCAAAGAAAACTACACCATACCAACAATCATACACGATCTTAATCTATCAGATTACATGGAGCGCCCGGCGTACAAGACACTGACTGAGTTTCCGTTGCAGTTTTGCGCAAAATAGAAGCGATATGTACAAATTTTGACAAACCACAATTGTGAATGTTCTGTTTCGATTCGGTGATATGTGATTAAAGTTGGTTTTCTCCTCTCGTCATAGCTCTTACAGAGCACGCTTTTTTCAGAAACGTAGCTTTTCCATTTGCTCTTCATATCATGTCATGTGATTTAAATGCGAAAAATGTGTTTCCATTTCAGTCTTGCGAAATACTGCTTTATTTTTTCGAAATTCACACATTTCCATTACTCACAGTTTCAACTTGCGTATTAAGCGGGTTAATGGAAACCTGGCTAACGTGTACGTTGTTGCTATAGAAACGATACCATGAAAACGT
>JAOTRR010000056.1:9799416-9813898 GCA_028570945.1 Gogo arcuatus
TGTTGCAGGCCTGAAATGCAGGAATGGATGTATATTAACAAATTAAATGAAGTTGCCCAACAAAACATGAAATATCTTGAGTTCATTCTGTCTGCAATGAAATACAAGTCAAAGTCCATTTAGAAATCACGGCTTTCTTTTTTTAATTGCATTTTCCATACCGTCCCAACTTTTTCTGAATATGGGGTTGTAGTTGGATTAATTGGCACGTGTGGACGATCTTTGCAGAATCAGGAACCCGCAGGTACACTACACAATGGCCAAAAGTATGTGGACACCTGACCGTCACACCCATAAGTGGGTCTTCCCCGAACTGTTGCCACAAAGTTGGAAACACAGTTGTCTGCAATGTCTTGTTTGGTTTGCAGCAGTATTAAGATTTTCTTTCACTGGAACTAAGAGGCTCAGAGCTGTTCCAGCTTGACAATGCCTCTGTGCACAAAGCGAGCTCCATGAAGACAGCCATAAAGATTAGTGTGGAAGAACTCAAGTGTCCTGCACAGAGCCCTGACCACCTTTGCGCCAGGTCTTTTGGTGCTCAACCTCTTGTAGCTGAATGAGCACAAATCCCGACAGCCACGCCCCAAAATCTAGTGGAATGAAGAGAAGAGTGGAGCCTGTTACAGCAGCAGTGGTGGAACATTGCCATATTAATGCCCATAGTTTTGAAATGGGGTACTCAGGTGTCCACATACATTTGGCCATATAGTGTATGTTGAAGCGCTGATAAAACTGAGCAGAATAAAATGCAGTGCAAGGCTGTGATATGACTCTCCAGCTTACTACACACAAGTCATCTTGTGGTTAAACATATTAAAAGGAAATAAAATGCTAGCCATACGTGAAAGATATGCTAGCCATATACTGACACGCCAATGACTGGGTTATGTTTTGTCAAGGTTGCAAACATTGTAAACTTTATCAGGAGAGGATAACAGAATGGCTACACAAGGTAGCCATCTTCATGTACTTGTTTGTTTCCCTTAGTCTATATTAATGCACTGAACTAGCTAACTAGCTTGCTGTATGTTATTATATTGTTATTGTATGTTATTAAATTGTTACCTTTTCACCGAGTCAGTTAGGTTTCCTGGCTAACAAATAACATAGGACTGGGCATGTACCAAGGTTCATCTACGTTTTTTTTTTTTTTTCCATATGGTTCCACCCCTAATGAAAACACACCTACTGTTAAAGCCCCTATGATATCCCGCATGCTGAAACATGCTGTGTGGCTTGCCTTTGCCTTCATCCTCCTCCTCCTCCTCCTCCTCCTCCTCGGAGACAAGGCTGTTTTTTTCCATGCTGAGACCCACTGCAGCTGTACTTCCACCAGGATAAACAAACATGCCTCCTCCTTTTAGGCCCTAATGATCACTAATGATACCTCCACCACCACCATGGGCCTCACATCCCGCCTACAGCTTTGCTCTAGTGTGTCACGGTGTGAGTGCAACTCATTCTCAACACGGGTACTCTCTGTTTTTGCTTCTCCTGCAGTTTGAGATTGATTTGCGACTGGAATCCAAGACTCAATCGACTCATCAGATGGAGTGACACCTGAGCAAACTGGATATTAACTTATATAATTAACAATTAACGGCAACAGCACACATGATTTATTGTCATTTCTTTTTTAGTTAAAAGCTCTTCTATTGACATGTTGGTGTATTTGGTCTAACTTTTGGTTAAAAATGTCCTACATCACCCTCAATGCTGTTGGACTACCTGCTGATAGAGTGCCATTGAGAATTCATCTCTATGTAATGAAAGTGATGCAGCAGCGCTTGAGTCTTTTTAGTCCTTTTAGTCCATCCGGTTTTCTTAACTACTACTCAGCTGTACACTCTGCTCAGTTCCAAAGCTTTCACTTTCATGCTAATACCATAATCAACTCCATTTACAAGCACATACACAATGCATGGGACTGGGAATACCTGTGTACCAGATCACGAAGACAAAAAACAACATGACCATCTAATGTCATTGGCCTTTATTCATCATGTAGAAACAAGTGCTGATTCAAGTGTACAAAATAACATACACTTACATCTGAGTAAAAATAATTCAATAAGCACTCTGTACAACCATGGTGAGCAGAAAAGCATCGCAGAACTCACACCTCTTATCAGCCAGGAGTGTTAAGTCTTAAGTGTCTGATGTGAACATTAACTGAAGCTCTTGTCCTGTGTGTGCGTGATTTGATGCATTGTGCTACTGCCACATGATTGGCTGATGGGTTCAATTGCATGACTGAGCAGGGGTACAGGCGCTCCTAATGAACGCCAGAACATTGTATGACACTCCTGCATACACACTTTTCTCTTAGTCTCTTTGATTTTATGTAATAGGCTGTTGTTCATTGTAGTAGACTGCTATCCATTTAATATTCTGACTGCTTTAATATTCCAGTTGCTTTTTCTGGATTAATTTAATGTCATCAGGTAGGAAAGAGTCTGAGAAGAGTTTCCAAAACATCTTTAGAGATGTGTAGCTTTGAAGGTGTTGCATCACAGGGCAGCGAAACACACCCAGAGGAAAGCGCTGTCTGCCCTCTTCTGCATACATGAGCTCACAGACGCCCACGATTGGCTAGTGCCGCTGTGACTGACAGGGAGGAGAGAGTATGCCCCTCCCACCCAGGGAGCACAGCCAATTTTGAAACACCCGATAAATGATGCAAAGTGTCAATTCAGTGTTTTGTGTTCATCTCTGACTGATTCCTCTCTCCTTTTTCTGTTTCTCGCCCACAGAATGAACAGCAGCTACATCCTAACAGCAGCTACATCCTCTATGTCCTCTCTCTCTCTCTCTCTCTCTCTCTCTCTCTCTCTCTCTCCCTGTAATAAGCCGAACCTCAGAATTCACTGATACTGATCAGCTGGACCTCAGCTTCTGACCTATAACCCGGACCTTACACTGCACACTCGGACCTTCCAGAATGCTGGCCTTCACAGATCTGCAGTTCTCATGAAACTTGGAGTCCTCAGGGCCTGGGGTCAGATGATTAAACCTCAGAGTGACAGTACTGATCAAGAATTGGTTAGTTGCATTTTCATGGCTTAAGGAATAAAACATGATGGCATGATTATTTGAAGTGTTTTATTCCTCTTCTACCACAGCAACTTGTCAACGATTACAAATTGGAATTTATTAATGAGCTCATCATACTTTTTATCCATTTATAGTACTGTTGAAAGCCTGCAAGATTGCTACATTACCAGTTACATTATAGTAGCTATAAACGTACTTTCCCTCATCAGCCTCTCTCTTTCCACTGTTACAGAGGAACCAAGTTATTGATCCTCAACACAAGCAGTAGCCAGGTTGAGCAAAATGCAGTGTTAAGCAAAATAGAAGCGATTTTATTTATTTTGAAAAAGTTGAAAAAACAATTGCGAATGGTCTGTGATTCCACTGAGTGATGTTATGCGATTTAAGCTTGTCATTCAGATCTCTGAGACCTGATATTTGGCACGGGATTTTGATTGTATCCACCGCAATAACCGTGGTAGTGTTTAAACAAAAGCGAAAATGTGTTTCCATTTTGAATCGTCCGAAAAACCACATCATGAGAGCATGTAAAGTTTTTTCCGATATTTGAGAGTTGTTTCGAAATTCACGTATTTCCATTACTCGTTTTTTAGTTCACAGTTTCAAATTGTGCATTAAACAGGTTAATAGAAATCCGGTTATTGACATAAGCAGAAACCATACTGACTTCAAAGTGCTGGAACTGGAGACTCCTTCCCAGAAAATGTTAACCATGTCCATACAGAAAGCTTCACCATATCAACAGTTAAGCGTTAAGTAACAACACGTTTTCTTTAATCCGTTTATTATTAGCCTTTTACTAAATGGAGTTAATTCAGTTCAATTCAATATTAATTTATTTATTTATCCCTAATGAGGAAGCCTAAGGCGACAGTGGTGAGGAAAAACTTCCTGAGACGACATGAGGAAAAACCTTGAGAGGAACCAGACTCAAAAGGGAACCCATCCTCGTCCTGATCTGGGTGATACCAGATATCTTGATTATAAATAACTCGCTTCTATAAGTGCTTAATCAAGACATTCTGACCAATCAGATTCGAGATTTCATCAGAGCTGTGGTTGTACATGCACGTTTGAGCTGATCTTAGATCAGTACATTGTTTGAGAGTTTACTCATCTGGCTTCACTGTTCAGACCTCCTCACTCTGTAGTTCTTCTCTGAAACTGATAGTGATGTGGTACAGACTTTTAGTAAACAACAGTACAGGATGTTATGTTTGCTCCAAGAATGCTTTTACTTATTCATGCCTGTAGTAATATTTACTAGTATTTAAGTCACTGATGGTACAGGTGTGAGAAAATACAGGTACAAAGATGTGATCTTCTAATTATTTATGTATCATACAGGTGTTCTTCATTGGTGGCACCAAGTTTCTCCCAAATGCTGTTGTAGTTGCGTGTTTTATACCAGATCTGGCAAATACCAAATACCAATCAATGGGTGGACAAATCATAAATTCATTAATAAGCCCAGAAGGAGCGGAAAAGCTCCAGTGTGCTGCTCAGTTCCATGCAAACCTAAAGACCTGGAATAAGTGGTAGCTAAGCTAATATAATAACGTATGGCGAGCGAGGTAGTGCATTAATACAGACAAATGCATATATGAATATTTTCCTCATTTATCAAACAAACAAATTTATGCATAAATCATTCACAGGAGCATTTACAAAGAAATTCAAGAACGGCATTCATGAAAAAAATCCAGTTCTGAAAAATGTTCGTATCCTACAAGAGCTCTTGAGTTTGTGTATTCGGAAATTAAATAATGTGAATCTCAGTTGATCACCCTCAAATCATGTAAGTACTGTAATTTATATGGATTATGCTAACAGGTTTAAATCAAAACTCGGTCATTTCAGATTAACTCTTTCAGTGCTGAATACATTTTTAACTCTTTAGCTCCAGTGTTGAGTATTTTTGGCCAAAAATCAAAATTTTTGAAAACTGACGTTAACACTTATTTTGCGTTTACAACACACGAAAGTCCTGTAAAAGTAGGTGGCAACCGATCTGAAGGTTGAGTATTTCCAGCCCTGTCTCCAGTGTGTTCAGTTTCGCTTTCATTTTTAACATCGTTCATTTCAAAATCAGCTTCTGATTGATCAGATTCAACATCGGCATTAATGCAGATATTACTACCATGCTAATAATATTCTATATTTAGCACGCTGTCAACAACCACTGCACGCCACGCAGCACATTAAAACTGTTAGGTCATTGCTGCATGCGCCCTCTAGTGAATGCTATTGACATTCAGTACGTTTGCAAAATTTGTCGTTGCTAGAAGCTGACTTTTGTCGACGTCCGCATGCAGCCCCTTATGTTGACTTTTGTTGACTCCTGCACTGAAAGGGTTAATGACTTTAAGCGTGAATCTCTATAGTAGCTGCATTACTGGAAAGAGCTCTTTCACTGTTTAGTTGTCATTTTGCCATTTTCTGCTCTGTGACCATTTCCTTTTATGGAGTTTTGTGGGCGTCACTAAATGTAAATCAACTGTGCCGTGAGCAATCTTGGTACTTTTACAGCTTTTTTGTCCTTGATCAATGTATGTACATGAAGGCATTACGAAATTTCTCAATCTGGTGGGAATTTTTAGTTAAATTTTAGCTTATGAAAATATTTACATATTTACAAAAAAAAAAAGTGATACGGTCTAAAGTTTCAGCTTTAAGCCGTGGTGTTCTGTCCTCGCATTATACATAAACGATTTTATTCGAGTCTGACTCACGTCTTTGTTTTCTGTCAAAACGTGTAACCGCAAGTTGATGGCTTTGCGTGATCGTCTGTCATGCTAAATAATCCACACTAAAACTGTTCTACTGTCAACCAGAACTTCTTGACCAAAGCGTGTAGCACAGATAGTGGTGGGAATCGGAATGATTGGAGTGCACTATTGTTACATCATGCAGCGCACCCTTTTTTTTTTTTTTTTTTTTTTTTTTTTTTTTTTTTTTTTTGTCCTGGTCTACTGATTTTTCCACCCTTGACACACTGTGACACAATGAACCGTACACACTGCCAACACACACTCACACTGTGACCCACTTTACGTCTACTTTCCTTTCCGTGGGTTGTTTCATTTCAAAAGTGTGTCATTATTCTTGGCTCTTTACGCTTTCAGACTACTCTGAGGAGCCACTGCTTTACGTACTATATCTGATACAGTAGGTACTCTTCAGGTCAAAATGGTTTCCCATCTATATTTTCAGGACCCTAGGCAACCACACCTACCTACACGATCGCTGCTATAGGGCATGATGGCGTAATCCAAAAAGCCATGTGCAATTTTCCTTCATATAAGCGCACAAAAATGGTTGGATAAGGTCATTAGTATAGTTGCAGCCAATCACATCGCTCGTCTTGTACCTTTTCATCAGCTCGGCTGTATCGTTCGTGGTTTACACTTGCGTTATCCGAGCGAAGGTGTAGTGAGTTAGGTTGAGTTAAGTACCTGTAATTATACGCTAGGCTACAATTTAACTTGTTTAGGTTGTGTTCATTTGGTCGCACCTTCAGTCTATCCATTCTTGCACATTTAAAAATGCAATTGGTATGAAACGCATTTCAAGGTTCGCAAGAAAGCACTGCAGGCAAGACCTGTGAAGAATCAGGTTATCTGTGGATACATGGAGTTTTGAGATGTTTTGCATCCCATGAAACACATGTTCCCATCGCTTGGAATCCTCCTGAGACCACACCCACCCTGCACGTTTTAGTGTTTTGCCTGGTCTGACACAACCACTTCAAAACAGGAAGTGTCTCAGGAGTCGAGAAAACGCTAAAACGCGCAGGAACACCAGGATTCCAAGGGTTAGGAACCCGTGTCCTACAACCACTGCACCACGATGTTCGAAATGAGGCATAATGTTTGTCACGTGATTGATCATCGCTAGCATGGGAGTGTTTGTTGACTGTTATATTTTATTTGTAGAATTGTAATATTTTTTGTGGAATACATTTCTCAATCCAGTCCATTTAGAAACTTAGAAGTGAACGAACAAACGGTACTTTTGATGCTTTTTAATTTATACGCAGGCGATCTAGCAGTTTATAACTGAACATTGTTGACTGAGCCTGCAGTATACGTGTTGCAATACCAGTCTGCGATTTACAGTGCATTGCTGTTAAACCTTGGAAGCCAGTACATTTGTTTGCAACTTTTTTTTTTAAAGATTGTATTTATTTTTTTTATTTCATTTTATTTTTGCATAAAAATCTTTTCCTGTGACATGCTCTCTGTCATGTCTACAAGAATTAAGAGAAAACTGATTTTAAAAAAAAGGTCTCAAAGTGTCACACTTGCTGCTGATCGGAGAACAATACATCGAGAACAATCTGTAAATTATTGAATATAAATGTGCCACGTGTATTTTTGTGTATTTAACATTTCATGTTTTTGTTTTGTTTTTGTTTTGCCTTGTGTCTTGATATACAGTCGACATGGGATTTGGAAATGTCTTCTGATTGATCTAAAGTGTCTGTTTAAAACTGTAACATGTATAATCTGTTCATTTTTTGAGTAAATGGTTCAATTCTTGGAGAAACAAACAACAAAACAAAACAAAACAAAAAAAAAAGGTACTTACCTAACATGTGCAGGTATAACCTGCTCTGGGAACGTTCATGTTCTTCAGAACCTGAGTGAAGCTCAGGTTACCAAGTTGTACAGTATGTGGCCAATCTACAACCTAACCTGTCTTCCACTGTATATATTGTATTGTAAAAAATAAAAATAAAAATTAGTAACACACATTTGATGGGTGGACCATAGAAAGAGGGTGTGGTCTCACAAATACTGAAAAAAAAAAACCCCAGTTTTTTGTTGTTGTTGCTTTTCTCCTGAAGAAGTGTATGAATGAACGAATGGCTGGAACGTGAGCATTATACAAATGGACATGTGCAAATGAACACCAGCATTAAGGCGAGGCCCGTGTATACTCTCCTCCTCGCTCCCCTTTTATTTAGGAGAATGGAATCTTTTTTGAAATCTTACGTAATAAAGTAGAAAATTCTCTTCATGGTGTTTTTCCCCACTTTTTTTTAAACACTAAAGCTTGTTGAAACAAAGTTGTCCATATTAGCTCAGTTTACTAACCGAGTGCATAAGTGTATACATATCATTATTATTATCATTATTATTATTATATCAGTAGAAGCCTTTTTTAAACAATTATGGTATTATAATAATAGTTTAATATTCATAACTTTAAAGTGAGGTCAGGAATTGTGGCCTCAATTCAACAGTTTAATCCAAAGTGGCCTCCAAGTGAAGCAGCTGCGATGATATATTAGGGCCCTTGTAGGTAACAAAAAAAATATGGAGCTGAAGGGGAGGGGGGATATTCAGAAAAAAAAACCCTCCGAATTTTTGAGATTAAAGTCGTAAATTTACAAGAAAAATACTTGGATATTCTCAGAGACAACAAGCACGGCTGCAGTGCATTCTGGGAAATGTAGTTGAAAATCTCTTAGCACTTTATTCTTTTATATTGTGCGATCAAAGAGGAAAACACATTTCCTATAATGCTCGGCTCAGCCGTGGGGTCTGTGGTGTGATGGCATTGATCCAACCTTGCAAAGTGCAGCGATCTGGTTCCTTGACTATATTTCCTCTTTTTTTTTTTCTCATAAATTTGTGACTTTATAATCTCAGAGAATATCCAATTTTTTTAACCTGATTAGTTCATTTTAGAGAAAAAAAGAACTAGTAGCCACAACCATTTCTTGTTTTCCTCCCAATTTTCTCCATAATTTAATGACCAATTCCCACTCATTAGACAGGTCACATGACAGCTACCAATCAGGGACGGCGAAGCCAGCCGACTGCATCTTTTCGAACTGCTGCACATGCAACATCAGGGGTGGCGTAACACACTCAGAGGAAAGCGCTATCCGCCCACTTCTGCATGCATGAGCTCATAGACACCCATGATTGGCTAGTGTTGCTGTAATTGACAGGGGTGAGAGAGTATGCCACCCCTCCCTCCCTCTGAGAGCATGGCCAGTTTTGCTCTCTTGGCTGTGGCATCATTTGGATTCGAACTAATGCTCTCCAGATGATAGGGTGAAACCCAAACCCCTCCCCACAATGGACAGCAGTAGAGACAAGCTGACTTGAGTTTTGGAATGTCTTTTGAGAGAACCGTGTTCACCCCATTACTACAGTTCCACAGTAAAAGTACACTGAAGCTCTTCTGGCAGCTCGTGGTGGTCCAACATGTTACAGATGTACTTTATGTTGGTTTTTCTTAAAAGAGAACTGAGGTGCTTTAGCCAGCTATGTGGATATACAGCCCCACTTGTAGCACCTATAGCATTTGCACACCTGGACAGGTATCCTGCATGGGTCCTGCTGATTGGCTGAAGCATCTCCTAGCCCTGAATAGAGTCATTTCTCATGTTGTGAAGTCTCACTCTTTGAATGGTAATGTCAAATCACAGAAACTAATACTAAAGGAAGGAAAGAAACGCAGCAGAAAACATGCAGCGACATGATGGACCTGATGATTACAGGTAAGTGCAAACTATCATTCCCGCAGTTTGATTTAGTTGTGCTTGGCAGTTTATGAATATTTGCATTCAAGGAACCATTTAATCTGCATTCAGTTCCAGAAGAATGCTTTTTTATATCAGGTCCCAGTCATACACTTTGAAGTCCCTCCAAACACATTCCCACACACACCTGTTTACAGAATGTTTACAGGTAACCTGGAGCCTGAGTGATACAAATGTCAGGAATGTGGCCCAAGTCTCTCATTAAAAGTCCAGGAGGCATTTTTTTAAAGACAGACAGTGGTTTTAAATGAGCCCTATGTGCCAAATATTCAAAATGGCTTTAACAGAGCTACAGTCTCCGGGAAGATGGCTAAAACTCAACTTTACAGAAATCCGGATGTAGATTTAGATCCTAACTGAGCAAGCCAGAGGCAACCATGGTAAGAAGGTACTGCCTGAGGCTGAGGCTACACTGGGCATAGGCTCAGTGAAACAGATTGAGATTTTAAAAAAAAAACAAAAACAGTGATGTTTTTCTAATCTTCAACTACCTAGTTTGGGTGAACCTGTGCCCAGTGTAGTCTCAGATTCCTGTTCTCAGCTGACAGCAAGTAGAACCCAATGTGGTCTTCTGCTTTTGTAGCACAACCACCTTAAGGTTCAATGTGTTGTGCTTTCTGAGCTGCTTTTCTGCTCACCATGGTTGTAAAGAATGGTGATTTGAGTTACCATATCTTTCCTGTCTGCTTGAGGTAGTCTGGCTCAGCTAGTCTCCTCTGACCTCTCTCATCAGCAAAACGTTTCTGCCCGTCGGACTGGATGGGTTTTTTGCGCCATTCCGTTAAAATCCCGGGAGATCAGCAGTTTCTGAAATACTCAAACCAGCCGTTTTGGTACGAACAAACATTTTTTCCTATGCTGATGTTTGATGTTTGAAGCTCTTGACCTGTATATGAATGATTTTCTGCATTGTGATGATGCCATTTAATTGAATAATTGGATGAATGAGCAGGTGTACAGGTGGTCCTAATAAAGTTGTTGGGTTCACAACCTAATAGAGGAAAGGTAAACAGTGCTACATGTGGTGGATGGTTTGGGAATGTTTGGTATTCGTTTGGGTATATTATGACTAAGAGTCTTGGGATGATCATGGGGGAGGGTTGCATGGGGGTTCTTAGGAAATGTAAATCTACGAGATTATCCAGTGCAGCAGAAAGTTAGTCATAAAATAGCTAAAAGCCAAAGAATCATGAGAAGGAGAGCAGGAGGAGAGCATCAAGATGAATCAGACAGGTCATGAGTTTGAGGTTATCTACAGCAGGAGTTGTGGTTGCCACCCCTCCTGCATTGGCTGGGAAACTTGGCCAAAACAATCCAGGGTGTAGTCCTGCCTGATACCTGGTGTTCCTGGGACATAATCCATGACCTTGACCAGGATGAAGCAGTTACTGAAAATGAAAGTACAACATGCAAAACCTGTGTACAAAATAAAACATCATCCCACAGCAGAAATGTTAGGAAGCCTTCCACGAATTTGGTCACACTGATCAGATTGACAAAGAGCTAGCAGCTTAATCTTATTCCTTTAATTCCAGTGAGTCAGGGTTATGGTGGATCTGGAGCCTTTCTCAGAAACACTGGGTGCAAGTGGAAGAAATTCTATTGCAGGGTACACACACACACATTTATAACGATGGACAATTGAGTGTAGCCAAGCCAGTGAGCCCAGAGGAAACCCATGCAAACATGGAGAGAAGATGAAAAACTCCTGCACAATCAGTATCCTCAAGCATCAAGATCAAATCGGGACCCTGGAGCCTTAGCTTAATCTCAGTTTTGTTTTTCTAAATGCTACTTGTTCTGCAGTAATTAGCAATACCAGTGCTTGGGGAAAAACAAAGGGCAGGAGAGAGAAGAAAGAAAAAGAAAGCAGAAAGGTTTTGTGAGATTTGGTTGGGTCAAAGAGGAGGCATGAGAGGTAGCAGTAAGCCTAAGTGAAAGGGAAAGAGAGATAGAAACAGTGTGTGTATCTATATGTGTGTTATGGTGTGATGTATGAAGGGGCCCTACAACAGTCTGGTGGATAATGCTGTACAGATGTGTCCTCATCTGACCCTGAAATGAATAGACGCAGAGGGAGGAAGTATAGTAAGCCCTCTCCGCATAGCAGGCATACAGTAGATGGTATATGGTTAAAACAAACAGCCTGCCATGACATAAGAGCTGAATCTTGAGCTCTGGTTACTGCTTGTGAGGAGTTTTGCAGGTTCTCGCATGGCTTTCCTCCCATTTCCTTCTGAAACGTGTCAGTAGGTGGATTTGCTCAATATCCATTGCAACACCCCAAGGAACCTAAGACTGTTTGTATCAACTAAAATGTCATTCAGAATAGTCCTCTCACCTTGTTGTTATATAAAGTTTCACTGAGATTATTATTTTCTTTTTCCTATTTGCACACTGAGCTCTGATAGCATTTCCTGCCTCGTTCCTTTGCTTCCAAATTTAGTGCAAGCAGGCTGAAGGTAAATACTGTCTGCCTTTTTATAGACTTTTATTGCCACAGTTGTGGTACAAAATATTCCAAAAATACTGGTCTGGTCATGCAGAATCCATCAGGAGCAGGGTTAACATTGGGGCTAATTCACTTTAAAGTGTGTGTGACTTGGATTAGAGCGCACAGAATTTACAGAATTAGTGCGCACTACAGATCCGGTGCTGTAAGGACAGTTTTATTGGTGTGGAACAAGGTGTTTGCTAACATTACAGACCACCTAAATAGCTCTGCATTCAACCCTCGGGGCACTACACAGGAAGAAATGTGTTTGCTTAAGCTATGCACTGTGACGTGCCCTCCACAGATAGAGTAGGAAGTATGCATAATAGGCTTGCATAAAGTATTCACCCCCCTCGTGAACTTTTCCACAATGTGTATGTAGTGTGTGCAGTTTGGGAAATCGATTTAGCTTGCAAGTAAAAATGCAAAAAAGTTTAGGTGAAATAAGTATTCACCCCCATTAAAGTGAAACCCGTATATTAGTATTCATGGAGTTCACCCATGTGCAATTAGTGTCACATGATCCCAATATTAATACATCTGTTCCCTTAAGAGTATGTTAGAGAATATAGACCTCTCAAAACCAAGACAGGAAAAAAAATCTAGAAATGTTTCAGTTATAAAATAAATCCAAAACTTTGAACATTTTACTAGCATCATTAAAATCTATTGTTTAAAAAAATGGATAGAATATGGCACAACCGTGACTCCATGAGGAAGCTGTCCACCGAAATTCAGTGACCAGGTAAGGAGGCTTTTAGGCAGAGAAGCAAATGAGCGTCCAAGAGTAACTCTGAGCATGATGCTACCACCACCATGTTTCACTGTGAAACTGCAATGACATATAATCCCAGTGAAGTTCCAAGTTCTAACAGTACAAAATGTGTAAAAGATCAAGTGGGGCGAATACTAATGCAAGGCTCTGTTTGTTAGTTTCAGATTAATATCAACATGTCATAGGGTTACAGGCATTAACAGTTTATCCAGTGCAAATACAAAGCTGAACTCTGAACTATTAAGACTAGTAAAATAACACAAATAAAAGTTAAATTCATCTGCATTACATTGTCTAAACTTCACACATACTGTATACACCAGACATGAACTGATTACCATGGTCTCTTATTGCTCTGCATTTGCGTATATTTATCTGAGGGCTGGTTATGGACAAAATCCTAACTGCAGATTCATCTGTGTGTGTGTGTGTGTGTGTTTACTGCTATGCAGATGTGCAGCAGACTGTTTCCAGCTGGGATATATTGCTTTTTGAGAGCTTCAGAGGTTCTGTTGTGTCTACAGATTGGTGTGTATCTGTGTATTTAGGTGCTATGACTACAATATGTACATGAAATCAGCATGTACATGTAAGTGTGTGAGTAGGTGAGAGTGTGAATGTGTGTATTAATAGAAATGTTTGAATTCCTCAACAATTGACTTACATTAAAGTTCCGAGTTCAGAGCAGACTGTGATAGAACCGTAAAAAGTGCTAGAGATAAAATTGCACTATTGTATCTACTCTTTGACATTTATCCAGTGGTGCAGCGGAGATAACATTTTGGTTCTAGTTGTGATCATTGTAACAGCTGTAAGGCATCTGGAAAGAATATACAAGGAAATTGTGTTTTGTGTTTCCTTAATCATGATTAAACGATTCAGCTGTCTGGAAAGCTTACGTACAGATACACAATAAGAAAAACAAGGACACTTTTATAGACCTGCTCATTCATTCATGCAGTTATCCAGTCAGCCAATCATGTGGCAGCAGCACAATGCATAAAATCATGCAGCCACATGTCTAGAGCTTCAGGTAATGTCCACATCAAACATCAGAATGGTGCGCAAAACAAAAAACATCCAGTGAGTGGCAATGGAAATGCCTTGCTGATGAGAGAGGTCAGAGGAGAACGATCCAGAAGTCTATAGTAACTCAAATAGCCACTCTTTACAGCCGCGGTCAGCAGAAAAGCATGTTAGAATGCACAACACATCAGACCTTAAGGCAGATGGACTACAGGATTACATCTGTGGCAACATCTAGTAACAAAAAAACAAACAAATACAAAACAACTAGAAACATTTATGAAACAACTAGTAACAACTAGAAACTACTTAACAATTTCAAAACAACTAACAACATCTAGTAACAACTATAAAAAACAAAAACACAACAAATTGAAAAAACTAGCAACAACTTTAAAATGCAAACAACTAGAAACAACTTTTAAAAAAACAACTACAAAGCAACTAGGAAAAAAAGCAAAACTGGGCAATTGACAATTGGAAAAACATCACCTGGTCTTTTTCTAATCTTCGAAGATAAGCTACAGTGGTGCTTGAAAGTTTGTGAACCCTTTAGAATTTTCTATATTTCTGC
>JAOTRR010000056.1:9821507-9831633 GCA_028570945.1 Gogo arcuatus
ACCCTTCAGGCCCAAGGCTGCTTCTCTAACCTTCAGGCCATGGCTGCCCCCATTACTGTGTCCCTCTTGAGAAACAACCAGTTAGAGAGCAGCCTCAGATCACCTGATTGCAAAAAAAGTTTAAGGACTTGCATAGAAACTCATTTGGCCAGGACGTATACAGTATGTATTCACACAGAAATTAAGCAAAGATAACTTGGAACCAATTTTTAATAAATGCTGACAGACTACCGAGTGCATTGTACAAGTAAACAATTATAATTATTTTGCATTATATAACTAATTTATGATTAACATGTGTAAGTAGACTTTCTTTTCTAGATATTTGGAAAGGAGGGAGGGGTTTGGGTGGCACCCCTGCACCTTGTATCAACAAGCTGAAACTGCTCGGAGTCGGAGGTCTCGTCTTCTCATCAAATTAATGATTGTACGATTGTTCAATACATCAATGGACCGGGATCAGTTTCTCATCCAATCAAGTTCATCAGTGGTTCATTGATTTGCTAATGTTAACTGGTTATACTTAATTAAGTTAGCCTGTTTCTTTGCTAATGCCAGGTTCGACTAGCATCCATTCCAGCAGCTACACTGAGTAAGATTTAGACCCCTTATATACTGTATACTTTCATTTCACTTCAGTATAATTTCCCTGCAAACAAGTAGATCGTGCTATTTTGTAATGTGCTTGTTAATGTAATGCTGATTATGATTACAGCTCAGGTGGGTGACTGCTTCATGAACCAGGCTAATTACATCCTGTACATCTGAGATTTAAAGGTTTTGAATTCCAAGTAGACAAAACAAGTTCTTTTTTTTGTTTAGAAAGGGCACACAATCCAGACAACACAATGCAAAAAAACCATATGTATTTATTTAATCATCATTTGATTTCAAAGACAGAAAACAGTGGTACAACATAATCATACCCACTTTTATCTCTCCATCTGACAGTTTTCCAGAAAAATAAAGACACGCAACAAACTCAGTGCAAGAAAGGACACGACCTGTGACATCACCGTGCGTACATCCAAGTCAAGCCGCCCGCAGTGCAACATCCACAGAATCGAGTAGAATATTTACATGCACACACACACACACACACACACACACACACACATATACACACACGTACGTGTAGAAGTGCTAGATGATTTCTATGGCCCCAAATCTGTGTGTTCCATAATCCAGCTTTTTTATATTTCATTGTTCATTTGAAACACAGTGTCTCACATCTTTGATATTAAACACGTTCTTACTCAAACAATTGTGCGTGTTTAGAGTGTTGGGAAAAATAAGTACAGGTATTTTTTTTTCCATCAGAAAGTGTAATATTCACTGATAGGAGGCTAATTCATCCAAATCTGTCCTATCAGAAATTCTCTGGAGTACTTGATTAATCTTGATGAATTATTATCCTATCTTTTATACTTTCCAGTTTGTTGGTAACATGATTTTTGTCTTAACAAGAAAAATAAAAGAGGCTGGTGAGAGGATGACTGTTTATCGCTGCTATAACGTTAAGTGATGACAGGAACTAACTTGTCTAGCAGACGTTCCGTTAGACAACATTAAATGTAACTATAAATGGTTAAAAAGCACAACGTGTCATTCACTGCTAAATGAAAAATTGTAATTGTTGACAAATTGCTGTGGTACAAGAGGAATAAAGCACTTCAGGATGTCCTGTGATGTACCGTGAAAGCAATCAGAGAGTAACTCTGCTTCCTGTCAATCCCAGCGCTGATTATTTTTCTCTACCAACACACCCCGTAGATGTTTTATTCCTTAATTTATTGGTTAAAATTAGATTTCATGTGTGTGTTCAGGTAGTATGGTCTAAACAATGCCAACCTTTAATACAACACTTGCAAGCGTTACCACTTTGCCAGAATTATTAGAATGTGACCCAACATACCACCGACTCCTAAAGATCCTCAGAGTCGTCATGGTGCTCAAAGTGGACAGACTTCTAGACTTTCTAGACTTGGCTTCAGTTCATGTTCTCAACACATTATAGCGTACAAAAGTAAAAATACTCTTATTACTGTATGTTAATGTTTGTGTCTGACACTATAATATATTTGGGAATCAGTCCTAATGACTTGAAGACTAGTCCTCGGGTGTAGAATGCTGCTTCTACGTCTCTAATGGCTGAGTTATGTGAAGTCAGTAATTGTGCAGGGAAAGTTCCTTGTATTCAGAGTTGTGTTATGCATGTGCTTAAGTTGATTTTCTAATTTAATTTAAATTACATTAGGCGCTTTCAGACCAAACAGTTCTAGAGACAAATTGAGAGGAACTACCCACTGGAGATCTCCCCGAGAACTACATATCATACCTTCAAGGGATGTTTGCATTCACACCACTAGTAGAGACGCTGAAGTGACGTAAGCCGGCTTGCCTGACATTAGCAGGAAATGCTAGCAAAGGTTTTTATATTTCGCTTAGATGCGTCAAAAATCGTGCTGTTCTTCCTCCATCGCATATACGCTCAATAAAGCCTGGACTCCACTGTCGGACCATTTGTCCATGTTTTTATTTTCATTTTGTAACACTAATGTTAAGAGCTGTTGTTTACACGGCTAACGTTTTACACATATTTTTTAAAATGGTGGTTGCCGGTGCCGCATTGGCTTGTGTTCGCTCAGACGACGTAGACTTACGTCACTCATGGTTCCTCTTGTGCTGGGAGAAAACCTACCCTGAAGTAGGAGCTAAAAAAAGTCCCTCAAAACAGTATCCTAAGAACTACGATCGTTCTCAGTTCCTGCAGTGAGGACACACAAATTCGATATTTTCTCCCAGGTTTAGAGAATAAGCTGGCCAAGCACCAAATCTGATACACTTACAGCTCGAAAGTGTTGTTCATCATAAGCTTATCCATAACAGATTCGTTTAATCAACCTTCTTAACCAATGTTTGTGAGTAAGATGATGACTCGTCTGATGTCCTTAATAAAAACAAAAATTGTGGAATTTAAATGGAGGACACTATTCATTAATTTACAGTGTCATATTTATGTTTATAGTCTGCAGTTACGTCTGGTTTAAGTTTCTGATATTAAATCATCACTACATGTGTTTAACTCGACTCTGAATACAGCCCACAGTGGACTAATGTCAAGACGCCTGGGTTAAAAACCATTACAGAACGATTAACAACCCCCCCGGATGTGTACAGAATCATTTACTTGAAATACTCCTTCCGCTCCTATATACAGTATACTGTAAGTGTGCTAGGAAGTAGTGAGTAGGGCATCATTCCAAACAGTATAGCACAGCTCACCTTTGACCTTTAGCCCCTCCCTAAATTTGCCACCACTTTAAGTCACAGTGAACCCAGGTCTTCAAAGGCAACGCGTTTTGCATGGATGTCAGTGTAAAGTCTACAAGTGTAATCATGTGTATGTGTGTTAAAAAAGATAGAGAACAGGGTTAAGTAGGTGTGGCTGACACAAAGGGGAGGGGCTTTCGGTTTCACCGGGCCGATCTTTGAGGGGTTGTCACACCTGAACAATCCCCAATCAGATGTATGTTTGAACTGACATCAAGTCTTGCCTTCAGCAGCAATGCGCAAAAATAAATAAATAAATACATAAATTTAAATAAAAATCACAGAACACAGTGTCGTCATGCTGATCAGTGAACACTACGGTTTTGAGAAATGTCTGAAGGTGCTGCCCTTACTAATGGGCACATACAGTATAAAACCAGGACTGGACCCTCTGTGACTCATAGACAAGCAGGTTTTGCTTTTTTTTTTTTTTTTTTGATGGCCAGTAATTAATGCCTAAATGACACAAACACTTCACTGTTGATTCACTATTTTCATCTATCAGTGACAAAAAATATCATTCTACACATCACAAAGGACAAACTCACAGTCACACTACTCACTTCCATTTGATTCGGAATCAAATCAGTCCGATCATGGATGAATCAGACTGAATCTGAATCTGTTGATTCGGTATCCAGTCTTTCAAGATGTGCTTCACTCAGGCGTACAGTGAATGTCTCATCTTCCATTAGGCAAGTGGTTCAAAGTCACGATTCCAGTTCATATCCAGAGTTCAGGAGTGGCTGAACATGGAAATGGAAATATGGCTCTTCCATAGAGGCTGTAGTAAACTTGGTTCCGATGCGGTAAACTTGGTACAGATCATGATATAAGCCTGCTACTTGCTGACCCTATTTTAATAAATGCTCCAACGAGGTGGACATTCAAATACAATTAGAATTTCCCCTAACACTTTCTATGAAGCCCATATTCATAAGTCATTGTAACTGTAATCCTTGCAATTTTATTTTTTATCAATTAATAATACTTCTTCTTAAAGTTCGAATAATGTGATTACTTATGTGTGAAAACTTATAATCATGTTATACTACAATCACTGATTGTGTCAAATATCAAGTTTATCAATATGTTAAACTATTCCTCATTATAGCGAAGCTGTAAAATTGTAACGTACTCAGAGGCAGGACGCAAGTGCGTATACTCAGCGTGTTTTATTAAGGCCAATCAACATTCATCAATAAAGTGCCAGTTAATAAACAGATTAGCAACTCCAAAGAAGGAAGAACCATTATAAATAAATAAATAAATAATAGGCAGAAGAAAACACAGGAAGAAAAACGTATCAGCAATGCACAAAAACAGTTGGCAAGACTTCGCAAGGAGACAGAAACAGGGGATAAATAGGCAATACAGTATAATTAAGAGCTGAACACAGAACAGGTGAACACAATAGGGTAATCAGCCAATGATAGGACAGGGATGGAGACAGGAACAAAATCAAAACAGAAGCACACGGGAACTGGGAACGATATCAAGCACCGCTTCATAGAATATGGGCTTCATAGAAAGTGTTTCTTTTCTTTAAAAAACAATGGGATTTGTTGTGGCATTGCCTGATATAACTTAAAGGGAGGATATGGCCTTTAAGTTAGCATGCTCACAGGCTTTTATACCTTTCTACCTTCCATCTATTGTTGGCCATTTTTAGCACTTTTTTGTCTGTACTTCCTTTTAATTTTCACAGCACTTGTAACTATGTTTATTGACCGAGTCGTTGTTGTTGTTGTTGTTGTTGTTGTTGTCATCCTGATGGGCAGAAAACTCAAGAAATGAGTTGAACAGCACCAGAGATATCAGGCTTTAAAGTAGTTGAGTTTGATTTGAAGAGAGATCAGCACCTCAAGTACACACAACAAGAATTCGACAACAATAATCCACCATCTCAATGGTTCATTCCATCACCCAAGCTTAAGATGTCCAAAATAGAATCCTTTTCTTAAAATAGTGCTTTTGTTAAATCCCTATGTGAAAAAATTATCCTCTGACATTGCTTTAACACATATATAAAAATTGTGTTCACACATATTCAATTCAATCCTAACATAGTTCTTTTTTATATCATATATATATTATATTATGAGCTATAGATATTTTTTCTTCAACACTGATAAGCGTTGATGCAACATAGAAACATAGAAAAAGAAAAAAAAGGAAGAAAAGAAGGGGAACAGAAGAAAAATACCATCTTAGTGGGGATGCATATCATCGCATGGCTCATTGTTTACACTCGACGTTCTCTTTTAGAAAACCTCGAATGACACCAAGCATCGTTTCACATTTTCCTTTTTTCAATATAAAAATATGAAATACAAACAGCGATAAGAAACCAAGGACACTTAAATCTGAACCCCTCAGATTTAAGTTGATTTGCTACAGAATTTCAATTTAATTCCCTTTGCTTCCTATTGGCTAAACAGCCACCATTTGGCCACGCCTCCCTCCTCATCCGGTGTTCCAGTGTCGATAGACTGCAGGCTTAAACGGTGATTATTACTCATTACCGCATTACCTCAACCACTTCCTTGTGTTAGATAGCTGTGTCCCAGAAGACTGTGGTTTGGGCTGAGTAGGGTGGAGGGCTGTATTTTTTGCCCCCATTGGTCTTTTTCCAGCTGGGGAGGATGGGCATGCTGTCTTGTTTGCACAGGGCCTTGTCTGGCTTCTGCCGTGCCTTGATCTCCTTGCAAAGATGTCGTTTCTTCTCGATCATCTCCATCATGGTGTTGTCCCCGCATGCCCACGGCACTGGGGGCATCTGGGGGTAAGAGAATGTTGGTGCCATCTTTACCCTTATGTTTTTTTTTCTATTTGAATATATCACTAGGTTAAATTTATGATGTCATATTTTTGAGAATTAGCTATTACCTATGTAGCTATTGATATGTACAGTATATGTTACATATAATAATATATTCTGTAACAAAACTGTCTCAACTGATATCATTGTCAATTGTTGGCATCACACTACCCAGTGGTTGATTACTTTCCTATAACAGCACACCACGAGTGTTTTATTCCTTATTAATGACCTGACATCAGGCCTGATGGGTTACGTCTGTGGCAATAATGCAGGGTTCAAGTAAAGTGTTAGCGAATATGTTCTTACAAACAGTATAGTTATTGGTAGTAGTTATTGGAAAGTTTTGATATCGCGTACTCTCACGAGCCAAGGGACTGTGAGCATTAACATTAAGACATGTCTGTATGTAGCAATTTGGTTGCATAATGACATAAAGCACAAAGCTACATTATCACCAACATACTGTATATACTAGTAGCTTGTGTCTATATATATAAGACTTATTTGGATGTCGATCTGTAGAAAGTAGAGAGCTATATACATTGCTTTCCGACCTAATTTAAAGTGATTAGTAGGGAAGTCATAAACAGGTCATTTGCATTTGCTAGCTATTTTCACATTGTAGTCTATTTGACTAATGTTTAATATTAGCTGGTGTAATAGCTTTGGGAGACTACAGGGTGTCCATTATTGATCTCCATCTCCGTCACTTCTCTGACACGGCTCCATCTAGTGGTTCTTTCTGATTTGACGCTATCTGTACAGTACGTGTAGGCCTGGGTTATAGAGTTACGGAGGTTCTGCAGCAGCAGCCAGTATTTCTGATAATCATCATCATCATCATACGTGAAAAAGGCAGGGATCCCAAGAATACTAGTTAGCCTACATGCTAGTTAATAAACTAGCTGCAATAGGACAACATTTTCAATGGAAATATTTCTTTATTTATTATACACCCATGCACACTAAGACCCTGTGTACATGCACAATTAAAAGTACTAAGATACACTCACATGAAAGCGCACACATGTGCACACACACACACACACACACACACACACACACACACACACACACACGGCAACATTCATTGAAACACAGAGTTGTGCTTTTGAAGGAGGAAGCAGCAGACACACACACAGAAAACACAGGACAAGCAGGAAAAAGAGTGTAAACCACTGACATGATTTTATTTTGTTGTTCGATTAGTTTAATGAGGATTAGATTGGTCTGGAGTTTTAACTGGTTAATTTCTTTGAAGTTTAGTTTCACACACAGATGTAACAGGGATTTGGAGTCTAGTGCATTATATATATATTTTTAAACCAGGATATTTGGGGGATTATCATATACAGCCATGTGAGGACTGGAAATTGGTTTCTGTGTATGTGTGTAGTTACATTACACACATATAATTATGATATGTTTTGTGAATATTGCAGATGCTGATACTGTACACAGGAAAAGAAAAAAACAGAAAAAAGCATAGCATACAGGCAAACATATGCAGAGCTGCATTTGACCCATGACATTGACATCAAGACAGCGTTTGTATATACATACATCAAACAATATACAGCGATAGAGTATAGAAATGAGAGTACAAGTAGAGCTAGAGATAGATTCACTGAAAAATAGCTGCACTGTATAAAGGTATGACTGTTGAAAACTTTTGGTGAACATTCGGCTCAATAAACGTCGCATGATCGTACAATACAGCCACAGGGACGTCTTATATACCGTACATTAACTTTGCTTGATAGTCCTGAGGTTGGTGATGTGATTAGTGATATTATTTATGTTTATATTATTTGCTCTCTGCTGTTTGATGTTTGTATATAAGTGTAAAAGACATATACGTATTGCTTATCAGAAAGAAGAGACAAAAATGATATGGGGTCCAGAGCAGGTTTATCTGTATCTTTTCAGAAGGACCAAAATACTTCATCAAAATTCATTGAGTCTACTTCCTCCTGTTCAGAGATGATCTTTAGCTGGTGTATTTTGATTAAGTGATTGTTTTATTAATGTTGAACAATAGCAGCAATGATTCCCCCAGCATAAAACATTAATTTTAAAACACAAAATGTTAATTTTAAGCTAGATATGGGATTTGCTTGGTTAAAAATGGAAAAAAAAACATGATTATTTATAGTATTATGTTCCTGAGTCGACAGAAGCCGGGTTTCCGTTGCAGTTTTGCGCAAAATAGAAGCGATATTTCAAAACTTTCGACAAAATACAGTGTTTCCATTGAGTGATGTGATTAATGCTGGTTTTCTCCTCTTGCGATATCTCTTACACAGTGCTGTCTTTTTTCAGAAGGGTAGCGTTTTCATTTTCTCTTCACATCATGTCATGTTACTTCAATGCGAAAAGTATATTTCCAGTTCAATTCTGCAAAATATCGCTTTATGGAATCGTCTGAAAAGCCACCTCATGCAAGCGTAAAAACATTTTTGCGATATTTGAGTTTTTCGAAGAATTTCACATTTCCGTTATTCGTTTTTTTCGTTCGCAATTTCAAATTGCGCATTAAGCAGGTTAATGGAACGTTAACATGACTTGTGTTTTGATAGAAATTGGCAGTCAGTATCCTGTGTGTTTCCATTAACCAACTTGAAATTGCGAACTAAAAAACGAGTAACGGAAATGTGAAATTCGTCGGAAAAACTCTCAAATATCGCAAAAAAGTTCACGAGGTGGTTTTTCAAACGATTCGATAAAGCGATATTTCCGTTTTTCCGCATTTAAGTCACGTGACGTTCAAAAACATGGCGTGTTTCATGTGGCACTGAACTTTTTTGAAAAAGTACGTTGGGGATAAAGAGATCACAGCCATTTTATATAGTAAGCAATGAAGAAATGCTCAGACAGTATTTATAAGGAGCTGCTAAGTCTATAAGGGTTTTGCCTTTGTGTCTTTACGTGCATCACACGCCATCGTCGCCTTCGATGAAACACTAGCATGGTTATTGCGGTGGATGCAATCGAAATCAATGTGTCGGGTCTTGGAGATCCGTCGCCATATTTAATTGGAATGAGAAAACCCAGAGTTAATCACAGAACATCACTCAATGGACACACAGACCGTTTGCAATTGTGTTTTGTTGATTTAAAACGAAAAAAAAATCTTCTATTTTGCACAAAACTGCAACAGAAACCTGGCTATTGACTGGCAGGAGCCGTGACCAATCAAAAGAGAGAGAGAGAGAGAGAGAGAGAGAGAGAGAGAGAGAGAGACCTGATCTGGACCAAATGGAAATACACACAGTGGAGACAAACTATATTGCTGTGAGTCCTGACCCACACACACACACACACACACACACGCACACACCATCAGCAGAGACAGCGGCAGTGAGGATGGAGTGGACACACAGTCAAGTGTTCATAAGGTCAAAAGGAAATACGTAGAAGACACACGGATTAACAGGCTGATTGAGAGACACGGAGACAGGACAGAGCACCACACACATGCGCCGTCTCGCTCACACCGAGGATTGTGAGTGCAGTACCTGGCATGGGCTCCTGCTCTGATTGGATGAGGACTCTGGGGCGTGTCTCTGGGGTGTTCCTATTGGAGATGGCACTCCTGATGTAGAGGCGGAACGGCCGAGCTTACAGGCAGATTTTGGTTCTGGGGAGGAAAAGAGAAAAGGACACAGATTTTTTTTTAAAGATTTTAAAGTTCATGCTACTTCTGGATAATTCTACATTACACCCAATACTCTATGTGTCTTGAGTTACCTGAGGTTCCACTCCCCAGCATGGTGGTTGGGCTGATGGAGGAACGGCCTAGACGAGTGGGCGTGGCAGATTGTCCTGAGGGCGTGTCCCAATCCTGCACTTTTGGGGAGGAGCTACGGAGAGCTCGATCTTTACTGTCAGTGCTATGGCTCCTGGTCTTCCCTTCAACTTCACACACACACACACACACACACACACACACACACACACACACACACA
>JAOTRR010000056.1:10110792-10122001 GCA_028570945.1 Gogo arcuatus
TTATTTATTTTTTAAAGCAATAAGATTTCTCAGTTTGAACATGTGATATGTTGTCTTTGTACTGTTTTCAATGAAATATCGGGTTTCCATGATTTGCACATCATTGCATTCTGTTTTTATTTACGTTTTTCACAGCATCCCACCTTTTTGGAAACAGGGTTAGAAGACAGAAGTGCTAATAAACATTCTACATATTACTACACCTTTCACTACTGTTGATTCATGGAGCAGCCATCCTGGATTTTGAGGTCGGGGTTGGTGAGGTTTTCCTGACTTTCTGAATCGGGAGTCCGATGTCAGTGGGCGTTCAGATTGAGATTTCCGACTGGGGACTTGGAAATCCCGACTTCCCAGGATAAATGGAATGCAATGTTAGTCAAAGTTGCTTTGTAAAGAATATTTTTTTTTGCCTGAGCATGTTCCACCGGATCGTACTGGGAGGAACCACAGATCTGTCTTCGAGTTATTATTACTTTACATCTCGAGGAGAATCAGGGTTGGTTAATCTTAAACCTACTGATTTACTGGATTATCGCACTGTATAACATTACGCTGTATATACACTACCAGTCAAAGGTTTCCTTATTAATATTAATTAGAGTAATTAATGAAGACATGCTGTATCCTGATGAAGCATGAGACTTTTGGCATCTTTTTTTAAACGTCCCAAATACTTTTCCTGAATGACAGAGAGTTTGGGGGAATGATTCAATTTTAATTAAAATTTTTTTAAATTAATTAAAAACTATTTTGCACATTAACTTAACTATTTATATTTGACAAATTTCAACTATCAGCATTTTATTAAAATTTTATTAAATATAGTTGATGTCTAATCGTGTCCAGACTTTTGACTGATAGTGTAACGTGTGTGAGTTGGTATGTAGCTCCGTCTGTGTGTCCGTCTGTGTATGTCCTCCTTTATCTCGGTTCTTTTTTTTCCCCCTTCTCCTCCTCTCTTCTCCTCAGTAAACCTTCTCTGAGAGGGGGTTCCACCTCGTCTAACCTCCAGCATGATAACAGGTAACTCCTCTCCCCTCCTCCCTCCTTTCCACAGTCTTCTCCTACAACACTTTCCTTTCCTGTTCCTCAGCGTTTCAGACCCGCTGGTGTTTTATATTTACGTCACTTACTGTGTCGTGTGTAGTATTACTTTAGATACGAGCTCGTTTAGAGGCAGCTGCAGGAAAGATAAACGAAAGAAAGTACACTAGAGAAGAGCTATAGAGGAAAAGGAGCAACACACACCATGTGCACACATGCAACTCTGTAAGGTTTGTGCTGCTTCATCTACAGTGCCTTGCATAAATATTCATCCCCTCCTTCCTTGAACTTTTCCGCATTTTAGCACTGAACTGTACTTAACGTGAGAGTTTTACAATTTGATTTACACAATACTGTATGTCTTGGAGCAAATTATTGGTTTATTGTGACACAAAAACGAACAAAAAAAGACTTGTTGGTTACATAATTATTCGGTCTACAGTTACAGCTGCAAAGTCTTCTGACATATGTCATTGCACATCTGGATCGATGTCTGGGCTTTGCCTCAGTTTTGTTTTGTTTTTTAAATTTAAACGTTCAGGTGGTTTTCTGGTTTTGATCCACTCCAGCATAGCTTCGCTGAAACCTCTGCACCTGTCTCAAGTCTTTTACAGACTTCTTTGAGGATTAGCCTGTACTGCGCTCCATCCGTCTTGCCCTCAGCCCAGACCAATTCCCCGGTCCCTGATGGTGAAACACATCCCCACAGCATGATGCTACCGCCACCACGCTTCACTGTGAGGATGGTGTTCTTAATGTGCTCAGCAGTATTGGGTTTCCACCAAATACAGAGCTTTGGACCAAGGTTTAAAGAAAAAGCTTAATTCTGGTCTCATCAGATTCTGACTCTGACATCCCTTTTGGAGCCCTCACATGTTTTGTTTTGGTTTCTTTTACCTTTTCTCACCACTCTTCAATAAAGCGCAGCTTTTGTAGAACGGTTGTCCTGTGAACATCTACCTGATTTGTGGATCTCTCCAGCTCTGTCAGTTACCCCTTTTGGCTCTTGGTTGCTTCTCTGACTAATACCCTACTTACCTGGTCTCTGACTTTTGGTGTATGTCCTCCTTTAAGCAAACCCATGGTTACGCCACGTTGTTTCCTTGTTGTATAACACATTCAGTGGTGTTCCTGGATGGTCTGTCCAAAGTTTGGGATTTTTTTTAATCACCAAACTCTGACTGATTGAGTTCCATAGTTCCAGAATGGGATGAATACTTACTCAAGGCACTGGAGTTCCTCATTATATACCATTAAGAACGTCACATTTATTTGCCGTTTATAAAGGGTATTTTTCAGTGTCAGAAATTTGTATACATGGAATATTTGTTGAAGTAATATCTACTTTCCTGGCAGATTTGCCCTGGCTACACTGGACACGTCTACGGAAGGTGGAGAAGACCTGGCCGTGGCAGACGCTACAGCTTTAAGGAGACAGGTACAGCCAAGTCGGGGAAAATATATAAAATATTTTTTACTTATATCAGGATATAATCTTCCCTGGAAAATATAATCTAGTTTGCTGGAGGACTAAGACTTTCATAGCCTGTGGATCACATCAAGCACCTCTGAGTTCTTATTTAAATTAGAATATAAACTTTTTTATTAATTTCACAAAATGACCAGACAGCTAGCTATTTAGATTTAGACTTTAAATACACTGTATAAAAAATTGGTAACTTTTTTGTGAATGTTTTCCCCACTTGTCCGTGCAGATCATCAAGCTGAACCGGCGGCTGCAGCTTTTAGAGGAAGAGAATAAAGAGCGAGCCAAGCGCGAGATGATCATGTACTCCATTACCGTCGCGTTCTGGCTCATCAACAGCTGGGTGTGGCTCCGTCGCTGAATCAGCAATGAACCTGTTTCACCTAAGCTCCGCCTCCTCGCTTCAAGTGTCATAAATCAGCTGATTTATAAATTCGCGTCCCAAAGCTCATGAGCCTCACTGCCTGCACAGGAAGCTCCTTCAGAGAAAAGACTCCTGTCCTCTTCCTGTAGATGTGGGATTTTTTTTTTCCTTCTTTAACATTGACATCGTTGTTCTTAAAGGCCATGCATGAATCAGGTCTGTGTGTGTATATATATTCTCATGCTTTTGCTACTCTCATAGACAAGATTCATGTTATGGCACGTCATGCCTGTCTGTATTCCCACAAGCACAACTATACGGATGGAGACGAGCCGATTCTCCATGCCTGAAATGAAACGTGGATCCAAGAAAATGGGACACTCGTCTAAATATCCTGATTATAGTTGGACTTATAGTATTTAAGGAATGTTGTGATGATAGCAATCACCTGAGATTTTTGGTAAAGTTGTGGCCACGTCTTGAAATTTCGTGGAACGTCCTGTTCTGTCTTTCTTTGTGATGGATGTGGTGATTGTGTTTAATGTTTGGAATTTGAGACCATGTTTGGAATGAGATGACCATAATTATGTATTATAACTTCTCTCTCTCTCTCTCTCTCTCTCTCTCTCTCTCTCTCATCCGTATGCACTGTACTATAACTACAGAACGCTTCTGTTTAAATAAAGATCAATGGTACCTCCATATTTACTGTCTTTTTTTTTTTCATTAGTGGATGTTCTACTCTTTAAATCATAAAAAGTCACCACCTCACTGAAATACGAGCATTAATCACGCTTCCTCTCCACGCCGCACGTCTTCATCACACGCTGTCGTACAGACTCGAGAACACTGACGTTATAACCACTGATTTTACTTTGGTGTGCCAAAACTCTGCTGAGATTTCAGTCTCTTTGCCAGAGCAGCGGTCTGTAGGTGTAAAACATGTGAACAACCCAAAAACGTAACAGCAAATTCAGAAACATGAACTCAAAACAGAAAAAGGGGCTGGACCTTACTGAACATCACATACTCATGTGCTCGTTGCTGATTGGCTACAGCACGTGTCAGCACGTCTGCGAGACACCAGAAAACAACTGAAGTATGTTTACAGTCAGAGGCGATGAGATTCCTACCAGCAAAGAGCATGTGATGTTCACTAAGAACCTACAGGATGCTTTCCATTTTGAGTTCGAATCGTTGTTTCTGAATTTGCCGTTGTATGTTTGGTTTGTCCACGTGTTTTGCGTTCACAGGCCACCTTACTTCACAGCCAGTGAATTCTTCGAGCGTATAAAACACACACACACTGACCCCCTTATGATGACTGCAGTCTTTTTTCATGAACATAATCCAGATATTTAAGCACTAGACACATCACACAAATACACTTCCTCACCACTTTAATAGAAACACCTGTGCTTTCATGAAATTATTCAATCAGCCAATCATGTTGCAGCAGTGCAATGCATTCAGTCTTGCAGATACAGGTCACAGGTCAAGAGCTTCAGATAATGTTCACATCAAACATCAGATTTTCACACACAGCCGTCTCTGGAGTTTATACAGGATGGTGCGAGGAACAAAAAAACATCCATCTCTGCAGGCAAGACACCCATCGACGCCTTGTTGGTGAGAGAGAACTGGCAGACTGGTTTAAACTGACTACAGTAAGTCAGTCACTCTTTACAACCGTGCTGAGCAGAAAAGCATCTCAGAACTCACAGTACGTTGAACCACGATGTGGATGAGCGACAACAGCAGGAGAACACATCAGGTTCCACTCCTGTCAGCCAAGAACAGGAACCTGACTCTACAGTGGGCACAGACTCACTGCTGAAGAGTGGAAAAGGAAGATGTATTTATGTATCACATTTAATTATTATGGGATGATTTTGTTTTTAATTTCGGAACTTTCCAACCAGAAAATAAAACACAATTACATGTTGAAATGGAGGCCTCTGGTTAAAATATTTATCGACATTGCACTTAGATTCATGTTGACATGATTTGTACATATGTTATTGGTCTCTTTTTTAAAAGAAAGAAAGAAAAAGAAAGAAAGAAAGGTTTACAGACGTGAAACGCCCTTGTTTCTTTTTCTTTTCGGTCATCCGCCCGCGTGGTGTCGCTGTAATAATATCATCGCCGCTCGAAAGATCCCGCCCCGTACTGCTATTGGCTAGTTCACGAGTGAACGACTTCCTAACTGTCCAATGGATGAACAGTTTATGAGGACACTACAGTCGATAATAAAATAACATTTTTTTTTACATTCTATGTAAATTAAGAATAAAAGAATTTCTTGCTAAATTTGAATGTCATAGGTTTTAATTATAATAAAATAATAAAGACAATTTTTAAAAAGTTTGAGGCTCACTTCCGCCGGATGTTGTCCTGTTAACTTTGACTTGACAGAGTGTCATGGCGGCGTGTAGGACGCTGCTGAGTCGTGGTGTGTTAACGCTTGGGCTTCATAATCAGCTTGTTTGCAGAAGTGTTCTGGTCACACAGAGCAGAGAGAAGAAGCGGTGGATGAAGGCTTACACACTGCTCATGGAGAGGAAGAGGAGACTCGAAGGTCCTCCGCCTCCAACACCGCGGTCAGTGACGCTACAATCCCGGCTGCACCACGGGCTCGGCCCCAAACACATCCACCGCAGCCTCTATAGGCGACCTATCTAGGGCACGAGGTATTAGTTTAGTACGCTCTAAGTAGTGCACTACACCTGTAGGATGGATCCATTTGGGATTCGGGTGCAAGTTAAGGATGAATTCAAGGCCATTAGGACAGCATTTCTAAATGGTTGTTTTCTAATTGTTTGTATTTTTTTGTTAAAATAATTTTATTTTAATCCTTTTTTTTCAGCTGTAGTTTGTTTTGATGGATGAAGACTCAGTAAAACCACTTAACCTGTTATCCACTAGAGCTGCAAAGGAAACTTTTACTAGTCAGTTATTCGTGTGAATTAACCTGGTTAAGAGTGAGATTGGTGTCAGGAATATAATTTCGCATTTTTGCTTATTGCTTCTTCAAAACTTGCTCCTCTTGTTCCTCTACTGACTTTCTCCTAGATGACTAATGTAATAATTATTCCCTCTTATAATAACACACACACAAATTCATGTCAACCATTTTTCATAATCAATCATGTCAACTATTTGCTGTATTATAAACACAATTAGATCACTAGTATTACATTTCTCAGCTGTCATTGGCTTAACCAAACATTTTAACTGTAGTGGAGTGAAATGTACCTTAAAGTGTTTAGTTATTTTATACTCAGTGACGTTAAACCCACAGACAAACTCTGTTAACGTTCCACTGTCATTGTTGTCATTGTCATGGACCCATTTGTAAATCAACTGACCCAATGTGGGACCCGAGTTTGGGAAGCCCTGCTTTACTAAATAAAGAACAGCAAGGAGAATGAGTAGATTCACTTAAAAAAATTTATATAAGAACAATATCGTCTGATCGACCATGTTTGGGATAAGAGGAAAATTGTGTCCATTTCACGACACAATAGTTTTAAATGTTTGGTTAGTCAAATCACAAACCTGGCAAATGACACATTTTTATAATATTATAATTGTGTATATAATAAATGCACAAAAGTTGTTTTGCTGAAGGGTAAATCTATTTCTCTGTCTCTCTTCAGCTCCCAGCAGCCGAACTGGGACTATCACGCCGAGGTGGAGGCGTTCAGTGCCCGGCTAAAGGAGCGTTTCTCCACCGACCTCCTGAAGACAGCGTTTGTGAACCCCTGTTACGTCCGCTCCGAGGAGGACAGACGCCGCTCGTTGGGTCTGGAAGCTGAGAACACGGCGCTCAACCTCCGAGACAACACAGAGCTGCAGGAACATGGGCAGAAATTCACACTGGTGAGGAGCACAGTATATCGAAATGCGTCCTACTCACTGTTAGAGAATGGAGTCCTGTTAATAAACTGAAAGTCTTGAGCAGAGGTGGAGCAGTGTGGAAAAACAAGTGCTATAATGATCAGTGTTCGTTTGGTTCCTGAGCTGCGACTGTAATTGCCCTCGTGGTCTGTGTGCAGGGTTTCCTCACAGACTGGTGCAGGGACAGCTTCCCCAGTTTGCCGGAGGACGGTGTAGCAGCCATCGTGAGTCACCTGACTGGGTCAGAGGTCGTGTGCCACGTGGCTCGGAACCTGGCAGTGGAGGAACTGGCGATGACGGCGGAGTTTCCTGTCCCAGACAGCGTCCTCCGGGGGACGTTCTTCGCTGTGATTGGTGCGCTGGAGCAGAGCAGTGGCTCAGAGAGGGCGGGGCCTTTCATCAGGGTGAGACAGGCTGTGATATATGGTAGAGCGTTCAGTGTTGTAGTTGCAGGTTTATCGAAGCTGAGATGCTCGTTAGGAACGGCGTGTAAATAAAATGTGTGATGACGCTGAAGGGGATTCCTAACACGCTGTTGAATTCACGGACAGGGAACTTAAATGTTTGATGTTTAAAGAAAAAAATCCACCCGGAATAAATGACATATTATTCTTTATAATTAAGGTGATGTACAGGGACGTTCGAACGGTAGTTTATTGTGTGATGAAACGCTGAATTGACTTTATTGACGTGCTGCTCTATTTTCACTTTGGTTAAGTTTCCTACATTACCCACAATCCTGTGTGTTTGCAGGATTTCCTCGTGACGCAGCTGATAGGCAAGGACCTGTTTGACATGTGGAAAGTGGTGAACCCCATGGGGTTATTAATGGAGGAGCTGAGCCGCAGAGGAGTGTCGCTCCCCGAGCCACGCCTCGTCCAGTCCTCAGGGGCCAGCACTGTTCTTCCGCTTTACTTCATCGGCCTTTACTGGTACATCTCACACACACACACACGCTGTTAGAGCACTAGATGGTTAACTAGTGCGACCTGCTTTTTAGAAACATCTCCACCCTGAAACCATTTTGCGGTGATGTTTAATTTCATATTAATGATAAATTCAGCTGAGAAGTTGTGAAGACATCAAAGAAAATTTCTGGATTCAAACTCCCACAATGCAATGCAGTATTAGTATTGGTATTAGTTATTAGCATGAAAGGTGAGCTTTGGAAGTTGATCTGTTTGTGTACAGATGAGGAGGTGAGAGAGCAGGACAGACTAAAAGATTAAAGCGCTGCTGCATCACTGTTTTTAGGTTGCACCACTTTAAGCAGGCAGCATTGTGGGTAAAACAGGAAACCATGAATCAGAGTGAAAATAGATCGACATGTCGAATGACCAAAAAGTTCATTATAAAATAAGTCTTAGGCGCCTTTAAAGATCACATGTTGAATATAAAGGATTAATATTCAAGTTGTTCAGGGTGGATTTTTAGCACTTGTGCTGCTGCTGTGTCTTTTAATTTTTAAAAAAATAATAATTTGTGCGTACATAAACACAAACCAAAATCCGTGGTATTGATCACACAGCTCTGTGTTTGTAATTAAAGTCAGTCAGTGTGAAAGAGTGCTGGAGTGGACTGGGTTCAGATCACGGATATGAGCTCTTTATTAGAAGAATAAGATAAGAAATGTTACTCGAATACGTTGGGGTTGTAATGTGTGTGTGTGTGTGTGTGTGTGTGTGTGTGTGTGTGTGTGTCAGTGATAAGAAGCTGTTGGCTCATGGCCCTGGTGAGACTCTATCAGCTGCGGAGGAAGAGGCAGCGCGTGTGGCTCTGAGGAAACTCTTCGGCTACGTGGAAAACCGCAAACCGTTCGACTTCTCCACAAAACCAGAGCAGCATGAAACATCAGCAGCGAAGCAGGCAATCAGCAGAGGATAACCCCCCCCCCCCCCCCATCTATTGCTTTAATCTCTTCAAACATCTCTGTTTGTCTCGAGTAAATGTGGACAGTCCACTTCAGGAAGTGTTGTGGAAATGAACCCGCAGTCGGTTTCTAATGAAATCAGGCCAAAACCACAACACTTGAGTGGAGACATTGTTTTGTTTGTTTTTGTCTCCTCACATATGAAGCAGCTGAGTTTGCTTCTGTAATGACTGTAAAATTGAGTTCCTTGATTTAAACACTGAATAAATCAACTAAAATGTCTGAAGGTCCTGATTCGTAAAAGTTCTTTGCTCATGAAGCAGGGATGAGCAGCTGAGATCACCGAATGGCAGTAATGTCAGGGCTTTAGTGCTTGTCCATTTACATTGAGATATTTATTGCTATAAGACAGACATCATTATGTTTTGTTCGGTAGCAGCGCTTCACATTACCACTTTTAACGACCATCACACATCCTGAACAGATGAGATGTTTATCTTCACTTACCTGACTGATTACTTGCTGGTTACTTGATAGTAAAGTTTAAAATTGAGAAAGTCAGTGATAATTCTTTAAGTAGCCCTGTAGCTAGTCTCTGGTTTCATGAGTCTTCAGCTACATCATTTGTATAAATGCATGTGATTGGACAAACTCTTTCCCCCAATATTTACCAATATTGAGAGATTCAAGTTGTGTTGTTTCCCAGAATGCCTTGTGATCATACCATTTTATTGTAAAATCATTTATTTTGAAGATAAATCCGTGAATTAGGCCTGTGCTGGAGTTTTCAAATTGACAAACTTAATTTATTTCTATTTTTGTTTACTGCATTTGAGAAATGTGGATTTTTTTGTCTGTAAACTGATGATTATGAAGAGGAAGAGATTAAAGCAATAGACAGACTAGCTATAGTGCTGTACATTCAGTTATTAAGATGATTTTATATCCCGGATAAACAAGTCATCCATCATCATGTGTGTTCTGTAGTAATATATTGTTTGTGTATGTATTGTAAGTGCTTAGGATTCACTGAAAATTAAAAATGGATGCTGTTTTTGCAAGTATGAGTTGTTTTCTGTGAATAATGATAGAAGAAGAATGTACAGAAGCCTGAGCTTCTTTTTCTTTTCTTTTTTTTAGCATTTTATTTTTCACTTCTAAGGTCAGACTCTGTCGTGATGAACCCCAGTCGTTCAGAGGAAGTTGTTTTATTTTCTATTTTCAGAATGTGTTTTATGTAGCCAACAATTACATCTATACTTGACACCTGATGTCATTTCATTACTTTATTCCACCTGCTAATTAGGACACCCAAATGTCTGCGTTTTCAAATAGAATAGACTGTGAAAGGAAGAAATTGCTTTAAACTGCTGCAGAGGTCGGGTGTGTTCCTGGTGAAAGATCCACTTCCTGTTGTACGTCCCTCTCCATGTGCTCCAAGTGCACACTGTACCACACTGAAAAGCACTCGTCAGAGGAAGTCACTGAGGACGTGCCGAAAGCTGTGTGAATGCAGGGGTTGTGAATCCACACCGAAGGTTGTGGTACACGCTTCCTAAATGTCTTACTGTAAATATACAGTATCTATAATATCTATAATGCCCAGATAACATTAGGCAGAATATTTGTGGGGCCACCTCCCATCCTGTTACTTCTTCATAAGTGTTTATATCACACATTTTTTGATCGCTAACATTATTTCGCGTGCATTCTGGTATTTTGGTCGTCATCTTCTCTTTTTTCCCCCCAATCCTGAAATCTTGGCTAGCTATAGTGTTTCTCAGATAAAAGTGGAGAAATCTCGGTGCCTCTAATCATAAAATATTACTATATACAAGTTCATGAAATAAATCTTTACAGTCAAAGGGGTTACCAAAAAGTTTAATAAGCCCTGAGCTAGACTAACTCACACTTCAGGGCTGGATTTCATACACAAAAACACAGGGTATAAATGAACAAGCAGGGCTGTCTGTCCTTCAAAGACATCTGATTATCTGCTCAAAACATTTCGAGTTTGTGATTTTTGTAAAACTGAATGAAACAGCACCACCAATGACTAAGAAAGATACACAGAATGGTATGGAGAAGTGAGGATGGAGGCTGGGGCTGATTCCTCTCTAGCCCAGACTGTAGATTCATGCCACCTAGGAGTGACAGTTGAACACAGATGAACAAACGTCACACTCACATTCATACCTACAGGCAATTTAGAGTAGCCAGTTGACCGAATCCACATGTCTGTGGACTGTGGGAGGAAACCAGAGCACCTGGAGGTAGTGTTGTAGTCAAGGCCACCTAAACCGAGACCAAGTCATGACCGAGACCAGAGTGCATCAAGACTGAGACAAGACCAAGACTTCGAGGGGTTGCGATCAAGTCAAGACCAAGACCAAGACCAAGGCAGGGCGAGACCGAGTCAAGACCGTAACCAGACCAGTGTGTGAAGGAGGGGTGCCAGCCTTTGGGGGTGCCAGCCTTTGGGGGTGCCAGCCTTTGGGGGCAGCCATGGCCTGAAGGCTAGAGAAGCAGCCTTGGGCCTGAAGGG
>JAOTRR010000056.1:10157753-10169737 GCA_028570945.1 Gogo arcuatus
TTCGTTATGCGCCTGTGTGTGTTGGGGGGGTAATTATGGACATTCGTTATGCGCCCGTGTGTGTTGGGGGGGGTAATTATGGACATTCGTTATGCGCCTGTGTGTGTTGGGGGGGTAATTATGGACATTCGTTATGCGCCTGTGTGTGTCGTTATCCTCATGCCACCCTTGAATGAATCGGCGCTCCACTTGAAGTGTAGCATTGCCAGGGGGTGGTGTAAAGTTAAAACACTGACAAAATCATCTCAGTCGCTCCTGAATTGGTTGTAGATGCATTCGGACGTTTCGTTCTTTCTCAGCGTCTTCGTTCCGTCCAGCCGGATCACTTTAGCGAGGTGATGAGACTGAACTGGGCTTCCAGTAATAGGAAGGCTCCCCAAACCTGGAACAAGCAGTATACTCCACTTTTGATATTTGTGATGAATGTTTGAGGTACAGTATCTTTAGGCTACTTTAACACACGTTTAATTTTTCTTGTGCTCCCCCTGGCGTTAGTTAGTAGTATTGTTAGATTGTGTGTGTTGTTTTTTCCATTTGTTTTTCCCAACATATTTTTGTTTATTGTTTATTAACCACGATGTTTGTACTACACCTTCTAACAAGACCCACCCCTTGTTAAAAAAAAAAGTGCATCGTGTGGAAAAAACAAAACAACAAAAGTACGCTTAATGACAAACATCTCCATTTCCGTTGCGCTGAGAAACCGGAAGCCATCCTATGTTGTTCCGGAGCGTTATCAACAACACCGTTATTTTTAACACACCCGTATTGAGAGAACCCCGCCTCTCCTCTCTGTGATTGGTTCGTCTTAGCAAATGGTCCACGCGTGCATTGGCTCGCAGTTCATACTGTCGCTGTTCATTCGCTGGATGTCTTGTCAGTATAAATGACTCGGCGATGTTAATGCCGAGAAACCGGATGTGTCAGAATACGCGTAGGAAAATAATTCCGGCATGGCGGGCCAAGAAAAGCCCGAGCAGTGGAACTAGCAAACTAGCAGCGGAATAATGTAGAACACCGCGAGTAATTATCATTACTGTTTCTACGTGTAGATGTTTGTTTGTTTGTGTGTGAGTGTGTTTTTTATACGAGTTGGTGGTTTGTTTTTCCCAGGTTAGCGACACGGTGTAGTTCTGGGAATCAGCGCTGGAAAGACACTGAGGTAAATAAGTGAAGATTCACAGTGACGGATTAAAGCCCTGGAGATGTCCCTCAGCGTGTGAAGAGCTGCTTTAACCCCGGCTCAGGGACGCAGGATGGCGGCTGTGAGTGCAGCAGATCGCTGCTTGTGACGCGCCTCGTTTCCACTGCGGCTTGTTCAAGACTCGAGAAGGGATCCGTGTGTTTACATTTAAACCAAATAAAACACACAGACACGCACCACGGTAATCATGTGTAGGAAAAATACATGACATTTCTGCAAGAAAATGTATCTGAAAATTACAGTTAACTCCTGCTTCAGTGTGGCTTCTTTCCAGATGATCACCACATGCCCTTTAATCTTTAGGCATCTCTGATTCAGATGAAATCACATTCGATTACAGAAGCCATATTCAAACGGTATTAGTTTCTCAGGGTGATGTTTTTCAGTCCGTCATTTCACTCTGTCTCTCAGATGAATAGAGTTAAAGGTGGGACGGTGACCTGGAGGCCGCAGCCGTGGCAGGATGCTGACAGCGGTGGTGGTGAGCCTCTCTCAGACAGCGACTCAGAAGAAGAGGATTTTCCAGACGACTCGACCACTCCCCTAGGAGAGTACATTACTCAGGGTGAGACACTGACAGAAGTTCGTGGACACCTGACCGTATGTGCTTGTTGAACGTGCCAGTCCAGTTTAAATGGTTAAAAGTATGATGATGTTCTTTAATAAATTAAAAATTGTTGTTAAAACATTGATTTGTTGCTGTAGTATAAGAGGAATACAAACTTCAGGACACAGTGACGTGGGGAAACAATCAACTTCACAAGAACTCTGCTTCACGTCAGGCTGCGTCTCACCACATTGTCATTGATTGATTATTTTCCCATAACAGAACGCCCCAAATATTTTTATTCCTTACATCATACATGTGTATGTGATGAGCTCCAGATTTGGTTTGAGATTTGCATCATCATCATAACAGCATGAATTCTCTCACGTTCTCCGTTTTCTCTCCCAGGCTTAAAGCAGCTACTTGATGCTCAGCAGTTGTGTGATGTCACTCTTTTAGTGGAGGGAAAGAAGTTCATGTGCCACAGGTGCGTCTCCTAAATCGTGTATAGTCGCAGTTCTTAGCCTAAGACACTGGTATATCTAGCGGGATTTCAGTCAACTAATACAACTACAGCACTTTTAATTAAACTGTAACGTAACATTACTGACATTTATCAGATCATCTCTCACAGCATGAGAACATTACAGTGTCAGCCAAGTAATACACACAAACGAACTGACAGAATTCTCTACCTTTTTTTTTTACTGGTTCGACACCACATACAGACCAGACAAACTCAAAATAACGTCCAATATCTAATAAATATCTGCTGCCCGTCTCACGAACTGAAACACTCCGTGCAACGTGACTCATTTCATTGGGTCATGGAGTCGACTCCAAAGCTTTCAGTTTTCATGGAATCAGTGAATCGACACGATTTAGGATCACAGGATAGCGACTTCGTGACTTCACACGAGGGCTGCGTTCGAAACAGAAGGTTGCTGCCTTGTTGCCTCGCTGCTGTGACGGACAGCTGTCTCAGAAAGCAGGACTTTTGACTGAAGACATCTTGTAAGGACGTTCGTTTTGAATCACCTTTTAGGATAGCGTTTACGGGAACGTGTGACGTCAGCATGTTGTGTAACAAAACCAAAGACTTAGCTAGTTGGCTAACAGATGCCTCATAAATCATAAATTTATGTGGTTACATTTCAAAAATGTAGGTGGGGGGAGCCCAAAACTTGCTTATATATGAACTCACTTTTCTGTGAAGTTTGGTCCACCATCTTTGTTTTTTCTGTTGCTTGATGGAGCTGCTGCACAGATTTATGGGTAATAGGCAGCATTGCGGATACATCCATGTTGCTTACAACTGGGGGCAGTTTGAAGGCATCTTAGAAGACAGAAAACGAGAGTTTGGACGGTTTTGAACAGTCCTTGAAGCCTCGCTGTCATGTTAGATGTCCTCCTGAGGCAGCATTTTCTCCGTTTTGAACGCACCCAGGATGTAATAAAATATGTTGTGTATGCTAAAAAAAACAATGTAGTGTTTATCAGTGAGAATTGATTGTATTGATTCTAATAGCTTTGCTATTCGCTGTGCAAAGCACACGCTTCAAGTTGTCAAAGTATCGACTTTTAAGGGAAAAGTTGCATGAGATAATATCTTCTGATAACAGGAATGATTGATAAATATGAACATAAATGTGTGATGCAGCTAAAAAAAACCGGATAAAGAAGGTAGTTTATAAGCATGGCTCAATCCGTACACTGCACTTGCACTGTTTCTCACATTCACACTAACAAATGATTACAAACCAAAACATTAGTGACATGAAAACACAAGTTATCTCCCCAACATAAAGTTTCCATTTTTGGTCTAAATGAAGTGACGTCACACACCACAGCGTGCTTCATAACACAGTCCAACTAATCAGTAATGAAATTTTCTGCCAACTATTTTTATTTATTGATTTCATCAGTTAGTTGTTGCAACTTAAACAATACTGTATAGTGAAGATTATCAAATACAGAAAGTTCCATAGTGGAGTGTTTTCAATATGTTTGCAGAGTTCTCTTGGCTGCGGTCAGTCCGTACTTCCGTGCCATGTTCACCAGCCCCTTGGTAGAATCTCGGCTCACTGAGATCCGTCTGGAAGAGGTGACGCCTTCAGTCATGGAGACGGTTATCCAGTTCGTCTACACGGGGGAAGCAGGGCTCAGCCTTGAGACGGCAGAGGACTTGTTTGTGGCAGCCAACCGTCTTCAAGTCATGCCCTTGCAGAATCTTTGTTCCAGGTAACAGACAAATGTATTTCGTCCATTCGTCCTCTTTTAGATGTGACCTTGAACGTAATCACTGTCCATTTTTCCAAGTCTGAATCGGAGCAAACCAAAAGCTGTTTAGTTTAGCTTCACACTGCACATAATTAAATGAATTTTTTTTAAAAACCAGTAGAGGGAAGCTGATGATAAACTGTAAACAGATGGACTAGAGTCAGTAAGTTACAAAGTACACCTATGTGGCAGGTTTACCTGATAAGATACTGTAGCTGTGTTTGTGTACCTTAGTGAAGAAAAACACATTTCTGTTTCTTTAGGTTCCTCTTTGAACACCTTTCTGTGGATAACTGTTTGGGTATGTACTCTCTGGCACGCTCACATCACGACCAACTCTTGCTCAGAGCCTCTTTGAGGCTGGTGGCTCAGCACTTCCCTCGAGTGGCACGCCAGCGGGACTTTCTCCTGTTGGACCCAGGCACCCTGGGAAGCCTCCTGGAGTCAGACCGGCTTGGAGTGGAATCCGAGACGGAGGTCTACGATGCGGCGCGGCGCTGGGCTGAGCACCGGCCCACTGAGCGCTATGTCCACATGCCCGCTCTGCTTCATCACTTGCGCCCGGGCCTGCTGGCCCCTGAGGAGAGCAGGCGGCTCAACAAAGAGCTTGGTCCGAGGGCGGGCGCTGAGGGTATGGGAGGTCCTCTGAGGCCCCGGGAGGGCATGCTGGAGAAGAAGATTGTTTGTGTGGATCTTAAGCCAAGAGAAGATGAGGATTTACGAGAGAGTGACTACACAGTGGATTGTTTTGACCCACGCACAGGCAAGTGGGAGAAACTTTCAGCCCTCGGCTCTTTGCTGTGCCCAGGCTGCACGGCTGTCGGTGGCCGGCTCTTTGTAGCTGGTGGCATTTTAAGAACAGGCCAGGTTTCATCGTCAATGCACGAGTACGATGTGGTACTGGACCGCTGGATATCACGGCCATCCATGGAGCAGCCACGCGCCATGTTCGGCCTCCTGGGCTCAGGAAACTTTCTTTATGCCCTGGGTGGCTGCAACCGATCAGCACTTCTTGATACTTGTGAAACGTTCGACCTCACCACATTAACGTGGGCACCAGGTCCACGTTTGCCATTTCCTCTGCGCTCTTTTGCCTGCGCCACACTACGAGGTCGACTGTACTTGCTCGGTGGCGCCACGTTGGAGCAGAACAGGGCCATGGTGCATGCTGGTGTGCTCATCTACCACACTGGGACGAGGACTTGGAATCGCATTGGCCTTGATTCCGGTGCCACCTGCCTGGCTGGAGGAGTAGCAGTACGTGGAGGAGTGTGCGCTGTGGGCGGATACATGCGCGACGCTGCTAAATTTCTGGACGGCAATTACACCCAGTTGGAACCACTTGACGCCACTGGGCGAGTTCTGTTTTTCCGAGAAGGAAGGGCAGTGGGGACTGACCGGGATGTCATGGCCGGAGTAGAGAGAATGGGAGGTGGTGGTAGCGACCGTGCTCCCAGTCCAGTTGTTTTTCCAGGTCTGCCACGGCGCATAGCTGCAGCAGGCGTTGCGAGGTGGAAACGTAGGATTTATGTGTTAGGTGGTGAGAATGGCTCAAGGTTTTATGACAGCGTGTACTGTTGGAAACCTGGCTGGCGGAGCTGGGTCCAGAGACGCGAGAAACTACCAGGAGATACAGGCGGAGTGAGCCAGTTTGGGTGCACCACTCTAAAGTTCCCTAAAAAGCACATTTTAGCACGCATTAGAACAGCCCTGGAGAAGCAGGGGAAGGAAAAGAAACGGAAACGAAAGACAGAGGATGTGGAAAGAGGCCGGCAAACTAGAAGGGCAAATCAGGAAGTGTGATTTTTACGTACGGAATATGTTTGGGAGTTGTCCCTTTGAGTCAATCGTACTAAATTCGTCTTAAACTCCATCATGCCCTTTGTTTTGTCTTCCCAAGAAACAAATGTCACACTGGCAGCTAGTGCTCCTGTTGTTTTGAAGGCTCCTTGATCTTGATGCTACAGTACGGTGTGAAAATATTCACCCCCTGGTGTTTTTCCTATTTTGTTGCATTACAACCTGGAATTAAAATGGATTTTATGTAATGGATCTAACAATTGTTTAAATTGTTGAAGTGGAATTTAAAAAAATACAAACTGAAAAGTTGAGTGCATACATATTCACGCCCTTTGCTAAGAAATCTCTAAATGAGATTTAGTCCAACCAATTAACTTCTGAAGTCACAATTAGTTGATTATGGTCCACCTGTGTGCAAAGTGTCACATGATCGGTTACATGATGTCAGTATAAATACACCTGTTCTGAAAGGCCCGAGTCTGCAACACCACTAAGCAAATAACATGAAGCCCAAGGAGCTCTCCAAACAGGTCAGAGGCAAAGTTGTGTATAAATCCAAAACTCACAGACCTGGCGAGGAGGGCATTAATCAGAGATCCAACAAAGACACCAAAGATAACACTAAAGGAGCTGCAAAGAGCCACAGCGGAGATGGCAGTACCTGTCCATAGGACCACTTTAAGCCATACACTCTACAGAGCGGGGCTTTAAAAAGCATCCAGAAAAAAAGCCACTGCTTAAAGAAAAACAATAAGAGAGCATGTTTGGAGTTCACCAAACAGCATAGGGCAGACTCCCCAAACACATGGAAGAAGGGTCTCTGGTCAGATGAGACTAAAATTGAACTTTTTGGCCATCATGTGTGGCACAAACCCAGGACTTCCCATCACCCAGAGAATGCCGTTCCTACAGTGAAGCATGGTGGTGGCAGCATCATGCTGTGGGGATGCTTTTCATCGGCAGGGACTGGAAAACTGGTCATGATTGGAGGAAAGATGGATAGCACTAAATACCAGGGCACTTCTTTAGGAAAACCTGTTTCGGTCTGTCAGAGATTTGAGACTGGGACGTCCAGCAGGACAATGACCATAAACATACTGCTGAAGCTACACTGGAGTGGTTTAAAGGGAAACATTTAAATGTCTTGGAATGGCCTAGTCAGAGCCAAGACCTCAATCCAGTTAAGAAACTGTGGCCATTTAATTCCAGGTTGGAATGCAACAAAGTAGGAAAAACATCAAGGTGGTGAATACTTTTGCAAGGCACTGTTTGTTTGAATGCTGCAAAATGTCCCATAAAGCATGTTAAGCCTAGGATGGTACTGAACTATCTCTTGAATGTATATAAAAGCAACATAAAATAACAAGCCAGCTCTTACTCGAACACTACACGATAACCATAACAAGTCCACTCTGTAAACACAAGCAATAAATTAGGTCTAACGCCCTCTTCAGACCGCATTAGTTTCTCAGATTGGTTTCTATTTTCCCACAAAACATTTCCGCGTGTGCTCTGAACACAGGACTCTTTCACCTCCAGTGAGCCTGGATGTTTCTGTCTCAGTGAAACAACTGACATTTGCAAATACAAGCTATTGCTGTTTAATGGCCTCCCAGTTTAGTGTGTTTGTATTGACATAATGATTTGATACAGCAAAGAGAAAATTACAATCCCACACAAAGGTAAATATTGTGTACTGCAAAAAATAGCAAGTCAACAGCCGCAGGTAAAAGCAGATGTTTCATCACACATGACCACCTCTGAATTTATTCAAACCTTATCAGTATTTTAGGCCAGTTTTTCCCCCAGAGGTGATGCAAGTAAAATACTGACATCAGGATCGAAATAAAATCAGACGCGCATCGACGAAAAGGTGAAATTAACCCAACTTCCCGTGTAAAACTAATGCTGTCTGAATAGGGCTCAAGTGTCTCAATCCAAAACTGTTCCTTTAAAATGAAACTGAATGCAAAAGGAAGCATAAGAGCATCATCTGTTGATGAAATTGATTAATTTTACTGCAGTGTTTAAATTTGACCTTTATTTTGTTGTGAGCACATTGAGGTCAGTAGCCATCTAAAAAAAATGATTTTTTTTTTTTTTGAAAACAGCAAAGAAACAGAATTTCAGTTAAATGTATTTTAATTCTATCATGTATTCCATGCCGCCTGCAACCCGCAATCATAATCTGCCACTAATTTAAGGGTTTATCTGAGCCTTATTATTGTGTTGTCTGTTTACAGCACTGTTGTGAATTTTTTTTTGCCTTAATGTGGGGTCTTTTAATTTAGCACATATCAAGAGCACAACCAAGGATGGTTTCATCTGCAAATGTAAAACACTTTATAAATACAGTAAATCACATGACAATTTAACATTTATTTTCTGTTCTAGTTTAAAGAACAGTGTCAGTAATGTGGACAGCATGAACTGTACAGGAGCATAAATATTTACCGAAACCATCACATGCTCTGAGAGAAACATAATCCCCTCCCTCTACCTTGCCAGTAAATGTTCATGTGCTTTTATTAAATGCATCAACAGGATGAGTTGTGTCTCATAAAAATAGTCTCCTCTGAAAGTATTGGAACAGTAAGGCCAATTCTGTTGTTATAAACTGAAGACATTTGAATTTGAGATCAAAAGATGAATGAGATAATAGATCAGAATTTCAGCGTTCATTTCCTGATATTTACATCTAGATGTCTTGTACAACTTAGAACATGGCACCTTTGGTGGCAGACCACCCAATTTTTAGGTGAGCGTAAGTATTGGAACAGAGTCTGATTTGAATATCCCTTGCTTCCAAGAACTGCATCAAACCCGTGACCCACTGACAACATCAAACTGCTGCATTCTTCTTTTGTGATGCTTTTCCAGGTTTGTAGCGCAGCTTCTTTCAGTTGTGTGTTTTGGGGGGTTTCTCCCTTCAGTCTCCTCTTCCGGAGCTGAGATGCTGCTCAGTTGAGTTAAGGTCTGCTGATTGACTTGTCCAGTGTAAAATCTTCCACTTTTTTCTCCTGATGAAGTCCTTTGTTGTGTTGCAGTGTGCTTTGGGTCGTTGTCTTGTTGTATGATGAAGTTCCTCCCAATTAGATTGGATGTGTTTCTCTGTAAATTGTCAGACAGAATGTTTCTGTAGACTTCTGAATTCCTTCTGCTGATACCATCATGAGTTCCATCATCAATGAAGATCAGTGAGACTGTTCCAGAAGCTGCCATGCAAACCCAAGCCATGACACGACCTCCACCGTGCTTGACCCATGAGCTTGTATGCCCTGTGAAGGTTGTTGTCAATGTCTGGTTGTTGGTACACTATTCCAAATTGTATTGGCTTTGCGCAGTGGCTCTGATCTATTTTTTTTTTTTCTCTCTCTCTCTCTCCCTCTTTTCTCTGCTTCAACATGGCTTGCTTTTCTCCCATAGACAGCTCTCTGGTCTTCATGTTGGTTTATCCTTTTTACCAACAAATGCAGTCTTCACAGGTGAAACCCAGGGCTCAGAATAAGAATAGAAGTTCAGAGCTATTAATTGTGTAAACAATCAATCTAGCAGGTCACACCTGGACAACAAGAAACGCCTGTCAGTCACATGTTCCAATATTTTTTCATTATTTGAGAAATGGGTGGGTTCAAACAAAATGTTTTATTTAACACATCTAGATGTAAATTCTGGTCCATCATCTTTATAGTTATCTTCTGACCTCACACCCAGATGTCTTCAGTGTATAGCCAAAACAAAAGAAGTGGCCTTGCTGTTCCAACACTTTCGGAGGAGGCTGTATAAACCATGAAATCAAAGTATGAACCAAATGGGTGACTTTTATGTATTTTCTTCTTGTGTATATGAACGCAACAGCGCAAGTTTTACCAGAGCCAAAAGAATGAAAACTCTTGGTCAACCTATTTTCATCAAAAACAGGTCGAGTCAAAAAAATGCACCTGGTTTGTCATACAATGAGCCTTTTTGAATTGATATTATATGCTACTTTGCATCATAATAAATAGCCATTTTTACTGCAGGCTGTTGTTGTGGCATCATTGTTCATTCCTGTCCAGAGCCAAAATTACCACAGTCATTTCCTTTCATTGTAAACATAGTTAAGAGACAAATGACAGGGCCTTGATTCATTCACTGAAGCATATTAATCAGTAACTCCACAAATGAAGACTCCTTGGTGTTTGAAAACAAAAATAAATCGGTGCACAGCCTGGTTGCAAAAAAACCTGATTAGTCTTGTAACCTGCTGCTACTTGGTTTAATCTGACTGAAGAATCTATCAAGAATTTTATTTAGGAATCAAACTGACATTAGCCGAGATGTTATGCACGTATTATTTGGGATTACCACTCGTAGAGGGAAGTGAAAATGGGATACTTGCCCCAGAGTTATGACACTTTTCCATTTTGAAATAGTGCGAATCTCGTGTCTCTGGTAGCACTTACAGTAAAGTCGTAGTGTTGGGCTAACGGTAGCTTTTGCAAGTGTTCTTACACACATGATGAACATCATTGATGTTCATTTTAATTGGATGTTGGCATTATAGTGGACAAGCTGGAAACCATAATGTCATTTTGGTCATAATAGACGTGTTTGTGCAAGTAACCTATTTACTGAAACTGAGGACTCAGACTTGACCTCAGTATTATCCGCACTTGGACCCTTCTCACGCCTGAAATCACATGTATTCGTTTAACTTTACACAATGTTTATAAGTAACCCCTTTTCTTCCAGTGACAGTAATGAATGTATATGCTGAGATTGTTGTCTAGTTGATAGATAAGTTCTTTGTTTGAGTCCTTTTGTGTACTCAACGGTATGCGAAACACTCATTCTTGAGTAAACAAATATCTGCTTGAGTATAGATTGGAATCTGACTGTTTATTCACACACTACCACTAAAACGCACTTTGAAATGCTCTACCTCGAGAAGATCTTTCAGGCTTCGTGTCCGTTCAGTGGCTGAATGATGCTAAGCGGTGGTGGTCCAGCTTGCAACCAGTCGTCGTGTTTTAGCGAAGCTTCAGCGATACGTTTACATGAACCCCAGAGTTTGATGTTTTCCTCCTGCTGGAACACCTGATCCAACTCATGAAGAACTCGATAATTCGCTAATCAGGTTTATTTGACAGTTGGGAAAACTTTGCAAACTCTGCATCCTGAAAAAATAAAATTTGTGAAGATGCTCTCATGCTGAAAACTGAGTGTATTGCATTATTCTCTTTAATGTTCACTATTCAGGGAATCTAGGTTTTAATGGCTTATATATTATAGCACTTGGACAGTTACGTAAAGAACTTATTTTAAAAAAAAATCTATTTAGCTTTGACAGAATAAACTGTTGAGCTCAACTTTCTCAGGTAAAGGATGTTTACTGTGGATTCATGGAGCTGTGAGGTGGCAGTGCGACGCGCTGTGCCATCATGCTGCCCCAGGCTCCCCGGTTTGATCCTGAGCTCAGGTGACTGTTTGTGTGGAGTTTCACATGTTCTCCCAGTTTCCTCAGGGTTCTTCGGTTTTCTCTGACCTTCCAAAAACATGCATGTAGGTGGACTGGGTGTCTGAGTGTGTGTGTGTGTGTGTGTGTGTGTGTGTATACGTGTTGCCCTGTGATGGACTGGCTTCCCTTCCAGGGTGTATTCAATCCTGACCAGAATAAAGATTAGAGGAGTCTATGAATGCGTCTGAAAGCTGATAAGAAAGATCCACTATGAGCCTACATGTCAAAATAAGGCCTCTCTTGCAATCTATAATGATAAATTTGAAGGTTTCTGGTGTGGCCTTATCACTGCAACGTCAAAACCCGACTACGCCGTGTCTGCTCGCATGGCTGAGATGATTAACTTGGTGTTTCAGTGATCCCTGTGGTTCACTCATGCGTGCCTCATTTGACCTTCCTTCTTGACCAATTCTCTACAGCCTCCTGTCAGCAAGCAGGGCTGGACCATTGTCACCTTTTGAGTCCTTAATGCTAGGAAATAATGTGCGTTTTTTTTCTTACCCCTCTTGGACCAAAAAAAAAAATCATCTTTTGAAAATCACAAGTCAACATGATCAATCAAAGTCCAGGTTTCTCCAGTATTTTCTCAATTCAAGAATTACAGTGGTGCTTGAAAGTTTGTGAACCCTTTAGAATTTTCTATATTTCTGCAT
>JAOTRR010000056.1:10170345-10188164 GCA_028570945.1 Gogo arcuatus
AATCTGATGATGTTTTAGGTCATATTTATTCAGAAATATAGAAAATTCTAAAGGGTTCACAAACTTTCAAGCACCACTGTACATTCATTGTTTAAAATGGCTGCCATTAGATGCCTGTTGCTGATTATGATATAATATAATAGCCTGCATCATAAAACCTACTCATAATGTAGGTAGTGTGGCTCAACGTTCTGCGCTCAGGACATGCTGATATATTGTGATGCTAAATCTCACACGTAGGGGGGAAAAAAAGATAGTCGATCACCCTGCAGAGTTCAAGTTTTAATTTCTTTTCAAAGAGTGCAGGGACCATTGTTTAAGATCCATAATTCCTTCACTGCTGATTGTAACTTGTCTCATTTTGGTTGAAATCTTACATGTGAAGTATGTGTAACTTCTTTCAGGTAGTTCACTACTACCTTGTGAAAATGTTTTATGGATAAAGAGGCTTAGAAAACCTCCACTGATGAAACCAAAACTGGGCATTATTAAATAACATCACAAAAAAAGTACATGACAAGACTTCATGCGCAACTGGATAAATGTACTTTGGAGCTTCCTCTGTAGGCCCTTGTGCTTAAAGCATGACTTGTGTTGCTTTATGTTCTATTAATTAACTATGAGCTAAAGTAAGTTGTACTTTGGATTATTCCCTAATAGTTACATGCTTCACTAAACCATTGCTCATCCTGATGGGAATATGTTAATTATTTTCAGTAATGTCCTCCTTTAGCCCAGAACAAAAGGTCTTGCGTTCCCAGCCCCGGACTCGACCGCTGCTTTGGAGACGTGCGTTTCGTGAAGTAACACTCAACTGGGATACAAAGATAAGATTGCATTAGAATTGAATAGATTTGGGAGGGAAATAATGAATAAGTCCATTGAGGATTCAGGAAATCATGTCACCATCAACAACCCAGCAGACATCATCGTAATTCTTGGCTACTTTGTGATTGTCATTGGAGTTGGAATTTGGGTTTGTGCTTTGACGACCTAGTTTTCATATTAAAATCAGCTTAATAATCTAAACTCAAATCTTAAACAGCACATTTGCTCTTGGTTCTCAGTCAATGTTTAGGACTAATCGCGGCACAGTGGGTGGCTACTTCCTCGCAGGGCGTACCATGGTGTGGTGGCCAGTAAGTGATTTTTCTTTTCTTTCTTTCTTCATTTTTAAATCACTGATTCTTCAACTCAAGTCCTGGGGACCTGATTCCTTACAGCGTGTGACTGAAAATTTTCCATATGATGATAATTTGCACACTTTGCTTGCTAATTGGTTGATGTATTGGTTCATGTGTTGAAAAAAAAACTCAATGGAACAGTGAGTCCACATCAGTGGTGTTGAGAATCGTGTACTAGATTATTATCTTTGATTCAAAGCAAGTCTTGCTGTAAGTTTTAACTATTCTGCTCTAATCCAATATTACAGGTAGGAGCTTCTCTGTTTGCAAGCAACATCGGCAGCGGCCATTTTGTTGGCCTCGCAGGAACCGGTGCTGCCAGTGGGATTGCTGTAGGAGGTTTTGAATGGAACGTAAGTTGAAGCAGGAATTTACTCCAGTTCTGTGTACGTTTGTGTCTTTGTTATTCCAGCAGCAGTATGAAGTTTGTTCATCTTAAATCTCTCAAGACACTCAGTGTGGTTTATTCTGAGGTGGTTATTACTGTGTCCCGCTCTCGCTCAAGTTTTTCCCTTCGCAAACAAATCTCCAGGAAACTCATAGCCAGAACCTGTACTTGGTTGTTTTGTTGTTTATTTGGACAAAGCCAAAGCCAGTGCTGTACTGTAACCATTTCTGACCCCAAGGTAAACAAGAACAAGTTAATAATGAACCACAAGCAGCAAAAACTCCCAATTTCATTTACAAGTTAAAGATCAATAAGCCTGAACCTAGATAGTTGCATTTGATTTGGTAAAATAGGAGGCCAATTAACAAACACTAAAAATGTAGAATCATTTGTAGAAGGAGTTATGGATGTTTCCTTTTGCCGCATCCAATTTGTTATTACTAAATGTAATGTTAATAATGCTGCATTCATGGTGCCTTGGAAGTGCAAGTTGTAATAAACTTATTTTCCACCTTGAGACGTTCAATGTACGAAGTGAAAAAACCACGAACACCTCCATGAAAGTCTTTGTTTGCTCTGTCAGAGCGTGTAAATCTCATAAAAAGCAACTTTAACTGTACTTTTACAGTTACAGGCCTGAGTGACTACTGGTTCTGTTCTACTGTGGTGACCTTCAAACACTCACAGACATTCTGGACTGAAATTGCAGTATAGCAACAACGATAGCAAGTTGCTTAGCAACAAGCTAGCCAGCTAAAATTAGTTATATGAATGATAACCATATTGTTGATTACCTTCTTAAAACAGTGGTTTGTGTGGTTACAGTTAGAGATTTAACCAAGTATTGTGTCTATATATTAATTGATCTAAAGCCAACACTGATATAAACTAATTTAAAAGTAGAGAAGTGGGACTATACGCTGTTCGCAGTGTCCACGGCCATGTTGATTTGATGTCACTGCGTAACCGGGGAAGGAACTGGTAGTTATGAAGACCACCCCAAGTTGACGAGTTGAAATTTCAAGTTGAGGGGGTGTTTTTGGTGGCTTTTACTGTTTGTAGTCAAGGAATTACAAGTAGCAGCTTCACCTCGAACACAGCATTAATGTGACTTGACTGATGCAGAAATCCAAATTACAGCCATTTTTCCAATCTGCAAAGAATCTCATGTATCCTTCAATAATGTGAACATAATTGGGTTTTTTCTCAGTTTAGTTTCCCCTTCGTATACTTTCATTTCAAATCAGACCACACTATTTATCTTGATGTAGTATGACCACTAGGGGTGTAACAATGCATCGTGATATGCAAAAGTGAGACTATGTGCGTCAGTGAAATGTGCGAGTCATGCAGTGGAAATCAGTATTCTATTAAATATGCATCTAATGTAGTTGCACTGTTTGGACAATAGAGGGCCCAATCTGTGCAACCCACAGACTTAAAATAGTTTGAGAGCACACTGGTCCCATGATCACATTCTTTTGTCGAGGTGGCAGAAGTCGGACATTTTGGCCGACCTTGGAGCTCTAGTTCTGGTTAATGTGACGCCTCAGGTGCTGCTACACAGCTCATTATGTTTCAATCACTCATTTTCCCGGATCAGAGATGTCATTTCTTCAATCAAATTTTGGGGAGAACTTATAAATGAATGTATTTATTTTTAAGATATGGTGAACCTCTAGTACATTTTGTTTACAACATTAAACCTCTGTTCATACATTTTGTTAAATTTAATTTGTATACAGACAAAAATGCACATTGTTTTGAATTGTTTATGATTATGACTGAAAAGACTCCTTTTTTAATTTCTTAATTTTGCTCAAAATATTCAGAGAATTGAACTGAATCGAATCATGAACCAGTACCGTGAGTCAAATTGAATTGTGACCGGAGTGTGTATTGTTACTGCACAAAATACTGTTGGCTAATTGCCATAACAACAAACCGGAATATGACCCATTGCGTATCTCGGCCCTGCTCTGATCATTTGCTCTTCTTTCAGGCTTTATTCATTGTGCTGCTGCTGGGATGGCTGTTTGTACCAGTGTATTTGACAGCTGGAGTAAGTTCCTTTTATCCTGAATGAGCTCGTTTGTTTGTTAGAGAGCGTCTGGGATCTGTGCAACTGAACACTGTCGGTGTAAATGTGCTTGGAGAAAGATATTTTGGATATTGTTTTTAAAAGGTGATCACTATGCCACAATACCTGAAGAAGAGATTTGGTGGGACTAGAATCAGTCTGTACCTCTCAGTCATCTCACTTTTCCTCTACATCTTCAGTAAGATCTCTGTAAGTACAAATGCAAATCAAAATGCTTGATATTCTAAGAAAAGACTGATCATTAGTATATTATCATCTTCAATTGTGCAAAATATTTATTTAAATGTTTAAATTCTGAGTTGACTTTTTTTTGGTTTATGGTTCTTTCATCAACATGTTGGTCTGTGTTCAGTTTCCTACATTACCCACAATGCCATCTGAATAGTGGGAATACAACTAAAGAGAGTGATGCAGCAGGGCTTTAGTCCGTTAGTCTGTCCAGTTCTCTCACCTTCTCATCTGTACACAAACAGATCAGCTTCCAACATTTTTACATTCAAGCTAATCTCATCATCAACAGCATCACATTCATCATCTTGTAGATCGCTAACTAGCCGAGCTGACTCTGTTGTAACAACCACAATAACGGCGAAAAAATATATATATCCACGTCCTCCTTTACCTCTGTTCTGTTATAACTATTTTGTGAACCACTTTGGTCTTTGTTTAGGTGGATATGTTCTCTGGAGCAGTGTTCATACAGCAAGCCCTCGGATGGAATATCTACATCGCAGTCATTGCTTTACTTTCCATAACAGCGCTCTATACTGTGACAGGTGAAACTCAGGAATCATTCACACTTACACAGAAAGCAGAAGTGGAAAGGCAACACAAAAAGATTTGAAGTAAAAAAAAAAAAAAAAATGCAGTTCCATATGCAGAAAATCATAACCACATCTGCACTGCATTGTGTAGGATTAGCATTTTTATTCCTTTAAAAAAAAATGCCATTAGATATTCATTATAAGAGGGTTTTGAAAACTTTTCTTACAGGACAGATGAAATTCTTGAAACCACTGCTCATGGTAATACTCAGTGTTGTTGGAAAGAGTACAAAACACTGACTTGAGTAAAGTTACAGCTTCTGTAGTAATTATTTACTTGAGCAACAATAAAAGTGCTGATAAAGGAAATTACTTGAATGAGTAAATGACTCATTTGGTTAAAAAAAACCTACTTGAGTAATTACTCTACAAATGACTTTTTATATGTCTACATTTGACACAACTAATCCAAAAATATTCCAAAAATCAGGAATGCATTTTGAACAGTAATGTAAACTCAACAAGTGAGCTCTGCTGAAGTAAACAGTGCCAACCCTGTCACGCTTAGTCACAGATCAGACTTTTTCCACATTCTGATGTTTGATGTGAACATTAACTGCAGCTCTTGACCTGTATCTGCATGGTTTTATGCACTGTGCTGCTGCCACATGATTAGCATTAGGTTAAATCAGCCAAGGTCACACATCGCCGGTTGATCCGTGAGAACCGTGGCTGGGGCTACCGTGGCCATTCCGGCAGATTTTGGAGGTCATCCATCGCATAAATGTGGGCGGAGTAAATATGCAAATGAAGCCACGGTAGCCATGCCTGTAAACCAATGGTGGCAACGACGTATAGCAATGTATGGCCTTACGGCAATGACAGCAGTGTGTACGGTTTTCACGGCTGCAGGACGGCATTGCCACGGTAAGACGAAATAAGCCACGCCCCCAAGGCAAACTTTTCACTTTCTGCAGAATGTTGTTCTGTGAACATTTTGAGCTTGATGGTTGCGATAGAATGCTATCGTAACCCCTGGTAGCCCACGTAAGGCTCACGGATGCCTTCACAGTTGCGACGGATGAATTCATCCGGCGCTTGACCCACGGCAATTTTCAACACAACAAAACTCCTCCCGGTATTTTGACGGAAGGGCCCGGAACGTGTGCCGGTTGACCCCCGGAAGACTCAAAATCGTCTACCATGAAGTGATTCCAGCTACGTGAGACATTAGCTTAACTAACAAAGATGCCTCTTCCACATAATCCTGAGCGTTACCTATAGACTGTAGTAGCACTTGGATATATTTACCACATGTTATACCATATACACTGAACAAGATGTGGTAAATTAGGTAGAAATTTTGTTTATTCTTTGCATTTTGTAGGTGGCTTGGCAGCTCTGATGTATACGGACACGGTCCAGACCTTTGTGATCATTGCTGGAGCCTTTGTCCTCATGGGATTCTGTAAGTTCGGGGTTATTCTGTGGGTATTCGTGGAATTCTATATTATATACTTATACAGTATAATATATTACAAGCAAACCCCAAAATCAAGCCAGACCAACATGGAACCAAAAAAGTGAACGATCCTGAACTTCAGTTCCTCAAACTTTTGGTTTCTTCTCTGTTCTCTATTTAACAGCCTTTTATAAGGTCGGCGGCTACAATGCTTTACTAAAGAACTATAGTTCAGCTTTACCATCAATAAGCTTGTCCCCAGACCTCCAGCGCCTTAATATCTCCCCACGCTGTTATACGCCACGTGAGGACGCCTTCCACCTGCTGAGGGATCCTGTGAGTGGAGACCTGCCGTGGCCTGGTGTGTTATTTGGCATTGCTATTATAGGAGGATGGTACTGGTGCAGTGACCAGGTGAGCCGTGCCAACGTTACTTTATTCATGAAATGGCTGTATGTATTAAACATGTGCCCTGAGACCCGACTGGGCCAGTAAACATTTTGCACGTTTTAACCCATTATACTTGGGTTGGTTATCTCAGGACCACAATCAAACCACTGGAAACATTGTTCATGTATGTTCTCTAACAAACTCTGGGTCCTCTCAGGAACAGTTTTATTTATATTGAGATCATATGACATTTTAACTGCACACATTCAACTAATTATATGACTTCTGATGGCAACAGATGGGACCAGAACTAATTTAGATCTGATTTTCACATCAGTAGGGCCGAATAATTTTGATGCATTCACAGCTTTCAACTTGCTTCAATATTAACTCCAATATTATGTGCTATTTTCTGAGAGTTATGACATAATTCCAAATTTGCATCATTACAACAGATGGAAACGTCTAAGGGGGTTGAATACACCTAGTACATTTAGAATATAATTAGTGACGCTAACAAATCTTTATAAAAGGTAAAGCTCAGGCAGGAAAATGGCCAGATTTAAGGCATTTAGTCACAATATTGAATTGGCCTTAACTCTTCCATCATTTCTTTTGTCTTAATGAAATAGCTAATTTTATTTGTCTTTAATTTACGAATTTGTTTTAGACTGTTTCCTTCAAGTCATTAATATGAAATGCTGGATTTTTACAAAATTCATTATTCAATGTGAGCCCAATTGAAATAAATATTTAAACTTGATTTAATCTGTAAATAAAATTGCAGTAAATCGTACCAATTATACAATTTAAAGCCTACAAATGATTTTCCGAACTGGATTTTCATGAATACCACATTTCTTGCATAAATGCTCCTGCGAACAAATGAGAATGAAGTCATAGTTTTCTAGATTTCTCTTATTTTGTGGTGTAGGTCATTGTTCAGCGCTGTTTGGCTGCCCGCAGTCTGACTCATGTCAAGGCTGGATGCATCTTGTGCGGCTACCTGAAACTGCTGCCTATGTTCCTCATGGTGTTCCCAGGCATGATCAGCAGAGTCCTTTACCCTGGTAAACTATATAGTAATTCCACTAAACCCTTTATTATGTGGGCACTTTTGTTTATCATAAAATTTTAAAAGGCAGTGTAACGCAGTATGTGGCTCATCTCAGAAAAGGTCAACATGTTTTATTAGATGAGGTCGGGTGTGTGGTGCCAAGTGAATGTAAGAGGGTGTGTGGGACAGAAGTCGGCTGCTCTAACATCGCTTACCCCAAACTGGTGGTCTCCATCATGCCCAATGGTGAGAGAGATGAATTTTTATTTCTACTGCTCATTCAACACTGCCATGATAAAAGGTATCAACATTCTGTCTTGCAGATGGTACAGTTGCACCCATGTTGCATCATATTCATGTGAAAAAAGGCATTTGCCTTATTTACAGCACTATATGCAAAACTAAGGCATGAGCAGTACAATTTGTAGACCACTCTCAAAGGATGGTCTGTGATTGTTCTGGTGGAAATCACAGATCATCAGAGTTATCTTCATTAATGGGTTCTTGTAGTTATTGGTCACCTGACTTGGTTTAATCCAACACTCAAAGACAAGTAGGACTAAATAATGTCAACTTGGACCTAATGTGTTTGGTTGAAATTAATTAAGAATAAAAAGCTCGATGGCTCTAAACAGGCAGAATATTATTGTATAAATTTAAATAAGTCTAATAAGAACAAAAACACTTAAGCTCGAGGGAGCAAAACTGCTTGTGCTGTCTTAGTGTCTGTCCTGTCAATCACATCGACACTAGCCAATCATGGGTATCTGTGAGCTCATGTATGTAGAAGACGGTAGACAGCTTGCTTGACTGGTCCATTGAATATATGGGTTTAAACCTAACTTAAAAACAAGTAAGACTATAAATAATCTACAAGTTCACTCCTTCTTGTTAATAATTTGTATGTCTCAAATACTCTTAAAATACTACAAATAGGAAGGAAGAAAACCTATTTCAGAAATTTGACCGTGACCTTGTTTGGATCAATTCCAATATCTAATCATGATGCATGGACTGACGCGCAGACAACCCGAAAACGTAATGCCTAGTGGCGGAAGCATAAATGTTGACGTGCTGCTTTAGAAGAGGCCTTTCGGTGTCATAACCTTCTGTGCTATTTATTGTCATGACTGTGTCATGTATTTTACTGATGCCGTACCTCTCTTCAGGTTTGAGGGGATTAATGCTTGCCGTCATGCTTGCAGCACTCATGAGCTCTTTAGCCTCCATCTTCAACAGCAGCAGCACCTTGTTCACCATGGACATATGGACACGCATCAGGCCTCAGGCCCGAGACAGGGAGCTTATGATAGTTGGCAGGTTCGGACCACACTGACTCGTTCACCTTTAGTATTTATTTTACACTGATCAACAAGCCATGTTAAATATATACAGAAACTTGTAGCATATGTAACAGCCATATCTTAGGGCTGCAGTCTATTACTGTTTAACACACACTTGTTGACATTTCTCATCACTGTTGTTCTGGGGTTATCCTTGATGTCTTGCTGAGGGATTGAGGTTCAACTCTCATAATGCACGAATGTGTATAACATCGGCAGTAATTGTTTTTCAGATGTTCTTTTTGTTTCTCTAACAGGATATGGGTGCTCTGCATTGTTGCAATCAGCGTTTCCTGGATCCCTGTGGTCCAGGCCGCCCAGAGTGGTCAGTTATTCGACTATATCCAGTCAGTAACTTGTTATCTGGCCCCACCTATAGCTGCTGTCTTCTTTCTGGCTATTTTTGTGAAGAGAGTTAATGAGCCGGTAATTATCATTTATATCTTCAGTAGAGACTATGAAAGGTCACTTCAAATAAAGTGTTGTTGTGGCTGATCACCTTTATCCTACTACGAAACATTTCTATCCTGATGGGTATGGTCTCATACAGAATTCCCCCCCCCCCATCTACTAAACAGAAGAGCTCAGTGAATGGTTTGATATGAGAGAAAATGATGTGAATCATATTCTATGACTTTTGCAGTCACATGATCTCATCCTAATTGAACACTTATGAGAGACGTGTTAGACACCAGTCTCCACCACCATCAAAACACCAACTGAGGGACTATCTTTTGGAAGAATAATGTTAATGCCTCCAGTACAGTTTCAGACACTTGTAGAATCTATGCCATGGCACACTGATGACTCATGGTGGCCCACCTAAACAAGACACTATATTGGGTTTTCTTTAATTTGTCACCTGTCTTTATCTGCTCTGAGAACTCATGTTTCTATCATGTCTTGTTCCTTCTTAGTTGTGATTTGATTCCATAAGTTGATGTATTTCCTTCTGAAACAGGTAGTCAGAGTGATGTCAGGTTGAACTACTTGACTTGCTTTGCACAACAGCCAATAGCATTCGAGATACATCACACCACTAACCACTTGGTTGGTCACTCAACCAACATAACAGGTACTTAGCGAGCTAGCTCAATATGGAGAACAGTGAAGGAGACTCTTTTACTTTACGTTGATGTACAAAGAGAATCTTGTGCTCCATCAGGCTAAGGAAGCAACATATTCCAGCACTGAGGAGCCCAAGATGGTAAAACACCTCTGAGAAGAGCCTGATGGAGGCATTTCACACACACTATCTTCCTTCTTCAAAATAAATCTCCAATTATTTTTCCCCTCAACCAAGCGACAGTTACAAAAGTGAACAATGTAAAAAGACACGCCCACTAACACACGCCCAGACCATGTTTACAGCTACTACTGTAGAGCAAGACCCTCCTGCAGGGGTGGGACATCTATGGCTCTAGAGAACATTTAATTAGTTCATCACGAAAGTTGCGACTAGTTATGAAAAACAGCAAAAAAATATATATTTTTTTTTACTGTATTCCCAGAAGTGAAGAAGTATAAAATTAAAATGGAGAGCAAGTTCTCCAAGTTCACATACTTGTTAGGTTACGGCTATACAGAAAAATGTCTTTATGATCTGTAATTAATTAATTAATTAAGAATGAGTGAATGTTGTTTTACATTTAGGAAAGTTATTAACAAAGCCTGTGTTCCAATACTACTTTCAATATGCACTTTTAAGTCATGAAGAGAAGTCAGCTAAAGAGAGGGCGGGTATCCACTTGATCCAGAAGGAAAGAAACACTGTAGTAAAGGTGATTTCTTTGTCAATTTCTTGCAAATCTGTAGTCACATTAGCTCGCTAACTAGTTAGTCAGTCGTTCTATCTGGAGTATAATGGAGTAGTCAGCTCCACACAAAACCAAATTATTTATTTTGATTAAATGGAAACAAGAGCATTTTAAAATGGTATTGGAGCACAGGGAGACTATCATTATTATGATCTTGATATCCTTTATTTCCTCTGCTAGGGGGCTTTTTGGGGACTAATAGGTGGCCTGGTTATGGGTTTGTGCCGCATTGGTCCTGAATTCTACTTTGGATCAGGTAGCTGTCTCGTTCCTTCCAAATGCCCTTCGCTTATTTGTGGGGTTCATTACCTGTACTTTGCGATACTGCTCTTCTTCTGTACTGGCATTCTCGTGCTCCTCATGAGCTACTGCACGCCACCTATAGATGACAAACATGTAAGTGGATCCTCAGCACTGGATGATTATTCATATGTTGTTCTCTAGTCACACTTGTACTCACTTTCAACTAATTCTCTCCACCAAGCTTCATCGACTTGTCTTTAGCTTGCGATACTCGAAGGAAGAGAGGATAGATCTGGACTGGGAGGAAGAGGAACGAGGAAGGAATGCTCGCAGAGAAGCGGAGGAAAAAAATAAAGCTGTGTGTGATGAGGATAAAAGTAAGACATCCAATAAACACGTAGTTATGTTAAGTAAAGCATGGTTCCTTTTCAGCAAGTCCCCGAGTGTTTTATTCCTCTTATACCACAGCAATTTGCCCATTTTTAGTTAGAGTAGGTCTTTTTTTTTAATTTGTACTTAACAGGAACTAACTTTAGTTATCACTTATGACTGTTTTAAAAGTCATCCCTTTACCCTTCTACATTCACATCTTGTTACTGAGGGTCCTTCCAAAAAGGAGCATCCATCATATGTCCCACTTTGACCAATCAGAACTGAGTATTCAACAGCACTGTGGCAAAATAACTAATTATCTATTAGTAGTCAATAAACTACTCTATTAATATCCAAACTACTAAATCTTCTGTTTCTTTCTGTAGCTGGAAATGGGAGTAAATCTGGACTTGCCCGTTTAATTGCGTGGTTCTGTGGCTTAAGTGGCTCTCAGGCTCCTGAACCTACTGAAGAACAAGTCAGAGAAGCATCAAAAGTTCTACCCGATATAAGCGAAGAGCCAGACTGGAAGCACTTTGTCAATGCTAATGCGCTAATCATGATGGCAGTGGCTGTCTACTTTTGGGCTTTCTATGCATGACAGGAACTCATTACACATCACTTTATCTGTTATATGAAAACCATCTATGCAAGTATGTATTCAGAAATGGATTTAGCACCTAGTAATCTTTTAAACACTTGGACATTTGCTTTGAGCTGATCTTTGGTCAGTATGAATTAATTCAGTTCCAAGGCTGAGGTCAGACTGAAGTTCTGTCATTATTTATTATGACATTAAAAATCCTTAACAATAAAGTAATTTCACACTGCATTAGAGCCCAGTCTACAATATCTTTTACCTTCTTGTAATTAAAGACACTGTGACAAGTGGACCTCTGAAACATTTGGCCTTGTTTAAAAAACAATAATAATAATGAAAAAAGTAATTTAATACAGACACCAGTTTTAAATAACTTTTATTTACTTTAGAGGCAAAAATTCCCTATAGCATCAGCTGACTGCGAAACCTACAACGGTCTCCCAAACCAACGGGCATCAGCATCAACATTTGATTCTGTTTGAAAGATTGTAGATGGATTGAGAAGACAGAATGGACTTAAGGCTGAAAACCTGATTTTTTTTTCACCAACAGAAAGCAAAGACAGGTGAGTAGCGGCCAGGCTAGTGCAGAGGAACAGGGCTGAACTAGAAGTACATTTGTCTTGATATTGATCTTATTTTTTGCAAACATTGAAACAAAAAAAAGGAAAGAATTCGCTCATTCACACAAAAAAAAGATATTAAACAAGAAAAAAAAACCAAGCAGTAGAACTGGTGATTACAAAGTGACATCAGGTATTTGTAAAGTGACATCATTTTTGCCCCGGAGTCAGTAAAGAAAACATGACGACATCCAACCTCAATACGTTTAATAACTTTAGCAAGACAAGTCAACGCCTAGCCTGCAGGTTTGGCAAGGTTGGGCTCGGCTTCAGTGCTGGTTTTAGAAAACACATTGCCAAGCCAGAAAGAACTTCTAACCAATTTACAAAGAGGGGTAGAGATTTAGTCCCATGCAGCAGACATTAACCTCATTTATTCAGCGCTGGTATTCACACATGAACGTCACTCAGCATGTTATGGCCGTAAGATTTAAGGATGCTGCACTGCTAAGAACTGATACTGACATGAGAGCAAGGTTAACAAGCTGAAGTGGGGAGGCAGGCTCAACCATAAATATTACTGTCATGAGGTTTAGGCAAAGTGAGAATAAGAAAGGAACCCAGAATCGCACTACTCCTGTCTTTACCTCCCATCTTCTCTTTTGGCACGGGCGTGAACCATGTCACATGGCTGTACCCAGTTGTTGTCATGCAGTCCAACTCTACAGCCTGGCGTGTCCTTGTCCGTGCGCCGGCAACACATCCAGTACGAGCGTCCATAAGGCAGGTCGTGGTGGTAAGGTTTAGGGTGCCAGCGGCAAAGCGAGACGTCCCCCCGCTCATATTGCCGCTTGCACTGCTTGCAGGGGTCGTCGCGATACAGCGGGTCCTGGTTCCAGCGAGAGTCTGTGGCGCGCACACCATAGGTCTCAATTAGGGCCTTAAAGTCATGGCAGGTGCACTTCAAGGCTGCTAGAGAGCGGGTGGGTAAGTAGCTGAAGATATTCACCATAACGTGGTCAGGAAGCATGAGCATATACTGCCGTGGCTCCAGAAGCCGCTGGATCTGGAAACGGATTTCCAGAAAGTCGTGGGAGACGTGACGGTAGAGGCGGCAGAGAGATTTATCAGCGCAGTCGTCCACGCTGGCATTCGGGCTGGCTGGCCTCTCCACCGCACTCCCAACCGAGCCACTGTTATTTACACGATCCAAAGAGCACATTCCGCTAGAGATCCCAGAACCACTTTCATCTTCAGCAGATGGGCTTTGGAGAAAGAAAAGCTGGCCAGGTGGAGGTTCTTCTAAAACATCAGCTCTGTTTGCCCCACTAGGCATAGCTATGCAGACAGTCTCTTCTTGGACATTCTCTGTGCTGTCCTTACCATAGAAGACACACTGGTCCACAGCTCCTGTGACTACAACTTCAACATGGAAGCCAGTCACCCGCTCACGAGCCACAGCCTTTTTCTCTCCTGAGCAGTGGTCTGGGGTATGGTCTGTCGGTGTGGAGGGAGGCCGCTCAGTTATGTCTTCTGTGGAATCTGATTTTGATGAGCCAGCCAAGACGGTACTGGAGTCTCGAGATGAAGGACTAACCAGTTGGTAAAGGTCGCACGTAATCTTTTCTTTGGCCCTGGTTGCTGCCTGCCCTCCTCCAGTCCCACAACTCATAAACATGCACCTGGGGCGACCTTCCGGCTCAGATTGGGACCGGGGATCCAAACTAGACACCCGAAACGCGATCCTAACTTCCCCTCGACCATGGCTTTGGCTGTTTGCCCCGGTCTCACTGCCACAATCCCGGTCTTTACCAGACTCATGAATCTGAGGCCGCAGTATTGTACTCTCAAGATTTTGCTGCTGAGACTCAAAGCGTGCTACTGCCTGAGCAACACGTCTGGATTCTTGCTGCTGCTGCCGTTCAAAGTCACTTTTTGAGGTTGGGGCAGGAGTAGAAGATTCTGAAAGGAATACAACAGGTGGAGAATCTGAAATAGAATTGTGAAGGACTGTGTGCTGCTGGTTGCTTGAGGTCATTTGTCCTTGAGCTGCCATGCCTTGCAAGGCCATGGCTGTGCGCTGCTCAACAAGGGCCACCATCTCTGCTACAGATAGCAGATCGGTCTCATTCACTCCAACGCTGTCCTCCAGGCAGCTGGGCTCTGACGGTAGCTCCGAGGTCACATTCTGAGCTTTTGTAGAAGGGTCGTATGAAGAGCAGCGGCGACGACGCTTAGCCTTGGTACAGTCGTTGCCCCAATTTCCCTTCACCTTCATGGCACTAGGTCTCGGAATGCCTGCTCCTGTACACTGGTGAGCCACAAAAAAGGCAATTTTCTCCTTGGTGTTGCCTGGTTTAATGACATACCAAGTATCAAGCAACACCCTGCCATCTTCCATTTGTGAAGCAGGGGAGGGTGGTGCAGGGGGTGTAGGTGCCAGGAGGTTGGACGATGGGGCAGGTGGGGTGTTCTCAGCACCCACATCTTCATTATGCTCCTCAGCAACTCCACTATCATCTATGGATGGACAGCCAGCAGTGTCAGCTTTACAGAGAGCAGATGTTGTCCCGCCGCCAATCGTGCCATTACTGTAAGGCTTGTTCTGCGAGTAGGTGCCGAAGGGACGCGGGCACCACAGTCTGATGTGGGAAAAGGTGTCACGGTTCATCATGAGCCCTTGGAGAGCATATCTGCCACTACGCCGGGCAGTTCTTTTGTTCACCACTCATTCTCGTCGTTCATGGCCTGAAGTCTCCATCAAAGGTTTCAATCTAAGGAATAAAGAAAAAAAAAAGAACATGTTTATGATGAGAGATATTACATCTTGTATTAAGTCTTCATATATCTAGCCTACCTGATACAATCATTAAATTAGAACAGGGCTGTTTTATTACTTACTAACGTGGTAAAATTGTTTCAGAGCTGGCGCAGTCAGGTGTTTAGACAAGGCAAAGATTTTGTCCATCCTTATGAGCTCTATCTGGACAGGATTAAATTCTCATGGGGTCCGGGGGTAATTTCCTATTTCACATGTGCTCTACTATGATTTTATTTCTGTCTGGATCGGCCATGTCTGTTGTTCTCCGTCCTCCTCACATGCTGAATTACCTACTGTCACTTTAGTCCAGATACTTACAGTATGTCTGATTTTCCTTGCAGGAATCACCTCACATTTGAAAAAAAGACGTTTAACGTCTGCTGCTTGCAGTATTTCGTCTCGTAGCGAGCGTATCAGTGGCCCTCCCCCAGGTATTAAACACTTCCCAAGGTGTGAAACGAAAAACAGATACTTCTCACAGATACTTCGTGATTGCTGTTTTGTTGTATTTTTATGCTGGAACTTTGGTTTGTCCCAAAATACAGCTCCGTATAAACTCGCTCCTCCAGTGGTCACTTGAATGTTGATGAGATGCGAGACTTATCACTGAGGAGACGTGGAACAAAACGTATTAGACGTCCCCCTGATAAACGAATCCAACCCAAATAGGTACAAAGACTACTTTCAGAGGAGGAAAAAAAAAAAATTTCCACACACAACTTTACAATCTCAACACACATTAATTTAATGAACATAATTTAGCTGTAATCATAACCATTATACTCATGAGCCACATGTCTGCCATCATGCCGTAGTTACACCGGATTAAAATGTAGACGCGGAAAATTCGTGCACTTTTCTAACAGTGACACAAATGACCAGTGTATTGTGTGTACACCTATAAACAACTAAAATAACAAAATATACAACATAACCAAGAATAAAATATATTCAGGGCCCCAGTTGGAGAAGAAGTAATTTAGTAAGGCCCTGTTTCCCCAGCCTCTGGAACACCAGACAGCACTGGGCAACTCTAAATGGACAAATATTCCACATGAGACAAATTACTTAGAACCAGAATGCTTTATGATTCTCTCACCACAGGAGCCATCTAGTCAGCTAGTAACTAGTTAGATAAGGTTAACTTATTGCTAAAATTGCTAAACATTTAGAGCTTTGCTGATTAAAGTGAAATGTAGATTAGATCAAGGGTCAGCACACTGCAGCTGAAACTCAGATTTCTCTGCACTGATAAGCAGCTAGCATTAGCTTCGTGCTTCAAGCAGGCGCATTATCTCGTCAGGACGCTGACATTTTTAATATTATAATCACCAGGTGACTGATAGATAATGCAGAAAGCGAAGACATTTTAGATATTCCTGGAATAAACTCAAATCTCAATCAATGTAAAGTACTGACTGCTAGTTAGCTCATTTTGTCCTAGCTTAGCCTAGCCAAGTTAGTGTCGTCCAGCCAGAGAAGAAAAGGAAAAGCATTTCGCAGTACTGCTGCTTAGGTTTTTTAAATGGAAATAATGATCCATAACATACATGCTGGTTAAATGTTGACGCACAAATAGCGCTAATAATCGTCTGTTTTCCAAACTGCAGGATAAACCGAACGTTTGGGCCCAAAGCGAGCTAGCGAGTCGACATTATTTTTGCTAGCTAGTTAAATGAGTTAAAGATGAATGAATCGATTTGACAGAATACTTTTAAAATTTAGGGGGGAATCTAAAATCTGGAAAAGTACTTTCCTCGCCGCATTAGTTTAGCTGTCAGTCTCTCCAGCTGGAGCGGGTTTAGCCTGTTAGCATCATGGCTGTCTAGTTCCCGTCAGACCTGCTTCTAGCTAATGTTACATACATATGCACTGCGACGTACCTCTGTCTTCTTACCTTTCAAACAGCGTATTTGGGCTCCGACCAGCAGCTCTCCCACAAACAATGACTCCAAAAAAATACACTAACGTCGAATAAAAATGTCTCTAAAATGATCCATTAAAAAAACAAGGCCGGAGTTGTCACAGGTCTCCTACATCAACATCAACACTAACATTAGCCTGTGAGCGACAGCAGGAGATCCAGTGAAGCCGTCCTTCCTGCCCTCACTGTACTCTCCACATATACAGAATGTCCTGATCGCGCTTTAACTAATTATAGTGGTGTAGTTTTCATTTAAAAACAAAACAGTAATGCCGTACTAAAACAAATGCAGTTTCGTTGTCTTCGAAACGCAATTGAGGAAGGCCATCTTGTTGACAGGCAGCTGCACAGCGCCAGCAGCCAATAGGAAGAGCGAGCTGATGGCATGCCCATATATGGAAGCTCCAAACTGTCCTCTCAGAGCGCTGTGCTGTTCAACAGAAACAAACTGCGCTGAGCGATTAAAGGAGAAGTCCATCCTCAAACACATTCGATATGTTTATGTAGTATTTGTGATGTGTTTAGTGATTATGGTGCTGCTTTGTTGCTTGGTGCTGTATTTTCATAATTCTCGTGAGACCTGAGATGTGGTTGTTCGGGGCTCTGACGTCACACAGCGACTCTTCTCGCGGACGTCAGTGTTGCCAAAAGAATCTCGCTATTGGCTCTCTGAAATGTCACTCAAAGTTGCATGATGACATCACACAGTACGTTACCACATCTAATTTACATACGTCACGTAGCCAACAGCATCCGGTTCTCTCTGTTTCTTCTTGCAGGTTGGATATTT
>JAOTRR010000056.1:10192178-10202902 GCA_028570945.1 Gogo arcuatus
ACCCTTCAGGCCCAAGGCTGCTTCTCTAACCTTCGGGCCATGGCTGCCCCCCAATCTAATAGGCCCTAGACTAGTTATGGCCTGTTTCCTCATTGTTTTATGACAAATAAAGAAAAATAAAAGGTCTGAGCTTGATTCCAAGTGTTGAATTTGTATTTGGAAGCTGTTCATAGGAATTCAAGTAGTTCAAGTTCCAAAAGGTTCAAAGAGGTGTGGATGCAAGTGAAGGAGGCCATCATTGGGCTGAAAAAAAACCCAACCACCACCCTCAGACCTATCAGAGAGAGAGCAGAGACTTTACGAGTGGTGAAATCAACAATTTGTACATCCTTAAAAAGAAGGAATGCACTGGTGAGCTCAGCCACACCAAAAGGCCTGGAAGACCATGGAAGAAAACTAAAGTGGATGATTGTAGAAGTCTTTCCTTGGTGAAGGAAAAACTCCTTCACAACATCTAGCCAAGTCAAGAACACTGTAGAGGAGGTAGACTTATCGCCGTCAAAGTCTACAATCAAGGGACACCTTCATGAATGTAAATACAGAGGCTTAATCTCAAGATGCAAACCACTGGGAACACTCAAGAACAGAAAGACCAGATTAAACTTTATTAGAAAGTCTGCTCTGTTCTGGAACAAGATTCTCTGGACAGATGAAACCAAGATTAACTCGTACCAGAATGATGGGAGGAGAAGAGTGTGGAGAAGGAAAGGAAGGGCTCTGTGACACTGTGAAAGAGGAAGTGTATAGAGCTGTACTTTCTGCTCAGATTCAGTCAAATGCTGCAAAACTGATGACAGCACTTCACAATAAAGATGTTTAATGACCCAAAACATACCACGAAAGCAACCCAAGAGCTTCTTAAGGCAAAGAAATAGAATGTACTTAAATGACTGAGTCAGTTGACCAAATTGAGCTGCTTTTCACTTACTGAAGACTAAACTGAATACAGAAAAACCCACAAATAAGCAGTAAAGACCTAGCAAAGCATCTTCAAGGGGGAAAACTCAGCGTTTGGTGATTTCCACATGTTCCAGACTTTAGGTGGTCCTTGACTACAAAGGATTTGCATCCAAGTATTAAAAATGATACTTATATTTTATAATTATTAGTTTGTCCAATTACTTTTGATCCTGTGAAAATGCAGGGACTATATAAAAAAAAAAAATGGCTGTAATTCCTAAATGGTAATATTTTTGTTTAACCCCTTGAATTAAAGCTGAAAGTCTACACTTCAGTCACATCTTGATTGCTTCATTTCATATCCATTGTGGTGGTGTACAGAGGCAACATCATGAAAATTGTGTCCCTGTCCAAATACTTATGGACCTGACTGTAAACTTATTGTCTACAGATATTGACTTGTGTGTTGTTTTTAATTCCTCACAGTTGAAATATATCAATAAGGTGATTTCAGTCTGGTCATGTTGCCTTACTCATTGTGAGTGCTTTGGTCACAGCAGCTTATTTGTCTTTTGCACTAAATATTCTCTTCTTTCTTAATAAATATACTGTTTATGTGTTGGGATTGTTTCTCAGAAATATGAGGAATTTCTGGGACTGTCCATTCCTTTTTCATTTACTGCTCAGAACCTTTGCAAGCTAAAATCTTTCAGTTCATGGTTTGGCATCACACAACTGTGGTTAAAGTTGTCCTTCCTCCACTGTCGTTCCAGACTAGCAGTCAAAGACCTCATCCTTCTCATTAATACAGAGTTGACTGTTTTCCCACAGTAATGCTGTCAGAGGTGCTCCAGGTAGTGCGGGGTGCTGGGAAGGTCGGTGCCGCCTTCGCCGCCACACAAGGAGAGCAGCTGCGGTTGATAGCCTGCAACTCTACACTGGGAGCAGGAATCAAAGCTGCCCAGAATGCAGTTGGGGCTTGGACGGGCACCATGATGAAACAAGACAAGGTACATGGTGATTTGACGGTATGCTCTTGTTAATGAGAGAAATTACATCATGGTACATTTTTCTGTTGCAGTCTTGGTGCAAGAGTAGCTTCTGTTGAGATCATTACCCCAATTACTTTACATCTCTCCTGTTACTCGTTTTGCTTGTATTTCTTCCAGACACCCAAATCTGAGGGGTTCCCGGACATTGAAGGATGGGACCAGATGGAGGACCATGAGGCAGCAAAATGGGCCGTGGGCTCGGAGCTCGCGCCAGATATCTCCAGCAAGGATGACGTTTACAATCCAACAGGAACACCCAAAGGAACACCAGCGGGGACTGGCTGGCCTGGACAAAGTGTTCGGTTCTTGCACGTTACAGCGCCTCATAATCACGCAAGGTTCGTTCATGACTCTGTAGTGGCCAGGCTCAGTCCAGAGGACATCAAAAAGGCCCGGGAGCTCAAACAGAGTACCGCTCGGCCTGTTCGCCAGAAGGTGAGGAAAGATATTTATTTAGTCCAGATACATATTTATGCCTTTTGTAAAGGTGAAATTAATTGATTGTTTCATATTTTACAAGTAAATTACAGCCTGTATGTCACTTTTCCTCTGACCCATGGTGATTTATTTGTGGATATCTTTGCTCTAGCAAAATTAATTGTCTGTTAAGATCATGTTACATAATTGAGTGTGGAATTCAATGGGGCTTAGTAATTTACTGCTGAAACTCTGGCAAAGGTCAGAATGAGCAAGTGTCCACTCTTACAATTAAGACATTATGAACTGTTAAGTCTGAGAGTGTATTTTTCTCTCCACTTTCTCTAGACAGGTTGTTAGAAAGGTAACATCTGGAATCAATCATAAAATGAGCTGATGCCTACTTTTGTTTTATCCAGTTCTCAGACTGTTAAGAGGGCCTATAACTTTTTTTTTTTTTTTTTTTTTTTTTTTCCCCTCTTTATAAAGAAAGAAGCTCCTCTTCACAGAGTAAGATGTATATTAATGTAATAATGCAGTCTGGTTAGTAGAGAGCAGTAGAGGTATTAGGATGTAATCATCACATGTAGTAATCTGATTTCCTTTCAGCTTAGTGAGCGAGCCAGAGAAAGGAAGGTTCCTGTTACTCGGATTAGTCGACTTGCAAATTTTGGGGGTGAGTCGATCTAAATCAGAATTTGAGAGATACTGGTCTTGAATTGAAACAATGGTGAAACAAAATTCTACAAAGCCCGCAATTTCATAAACGTAAAAGCTTTCAAATGATTTGCGTGCTCCGTGATCATAAATTTTACGAGCTAGTCCACGAGGCAAGTCCCATGTTTTGATTGGTGGAAACCTAATTGGCTAAAAAGTGGTTGCTAATGTAAAGCAGTAGTTAAGTATATTAATACAGACTAAAGGAAATGAATATGTTTCACGTATGATCGTGTTTGCGTCCTTGACAAAAAGTCAAGTACCTGGCGAGCGTTTCAGCTTGGCACTAAATGCTATTCTTTGATTCTTATTAGTGTCTTTTATTTTCTCTTTGTCTGTTTAATCATGAGTATGTGAGCGAGTAGTAAGGACACAATTCGGACATACTCTGCTGCCATCTTGCCTGTCCTCTGGATGTCCTCTTATCTGTCCATACGTAACGTATACCCACGTATGCAGCGAAAATTCTAAAAAATTATTTCGGCAACAGAAGAAATGTTTAAATAATTCCTGATAAATTTCTACAACCAGCTTTGCTTCAGACAGCCATCTTCTTTCTGTTTTCCCCCGGGGACGAATGATAGGAAAGCGTAGTGTGGTACGTTTGCATGCTACAGATGTAATCGATCATCCGGGTATCTATTAAATGCCTACTGAGTATTTGGAAACCCTGCGTACTGCTTTTTGTGTACTAATAGTATGGAAGCATGAGTATTTGGATGCAGCCTTTATTTCCATCCTGCATATTCAAAACAAAGATTGCTTCTCATCTGTGCACACTGACTAATGCGCCGAGTAAAAACTGTTCTCCTGTCAACCTGATCACTCCTCAGTCAGTGTATGTAGTGCAGCAGGCTTTGGGAGTCAGAAGTGTGTACTATAGCTACAGCAGCGAGGCGTGGAGCGGCACTGTGAAAGGGATTACGTTTAATGCAATGCATGCTAAATGCAGAACTCAATAAGGATTTTTTTTCTGGTTATTAAACTTTTTACTTTTTTTTTTTTTTTGTCAGGCAGCTATGAATTAAAAATCTCAGAGCCCAGGTGTGAAATATACCTGTCCTGATTTACTGGATTGTAAAGCAGCTGCTCTGTGACCAGATAGCGATTGTACTCATCCTCGACTCTTGTAGGTTTAGCTGTCGGTCTCGGGCTTGGTGCCATTGCTGAGGTAGCAAAGCAGTCTTTTGGAGGCAAAAAAGCAGGTAGGCCTGAAACCTTTGTTATAACATTTTGTTGTATGTAATGTGTTCTTTAACATTTCTTTGTCTAATAGCGTTTGCTCTTTGTTATCGTCACTTCCAGATGTAGTGCGTTTGTATTTCTGTTGTGATGCGTTTTATGATTTTGGATCGGACTTGTCTGTCAGATACCGGAGCTGTGTTGGATTCTCCGCTCCTGTCCGAGGCCAACGCTGAGAGGATTGTTAACACGCTGTGTAAGGTGCGAGGGGCAGCACTCAAGGTTGGACAGATGCTGAGCATTCAGGGTATGGCGGTCAGAAACATTTTCTTTGTCTTACTCCCATGCTCTTTCTTAACCACATCATGACTCCCTGAAATTGATTATGTATTGATCTTGAATTGTTCTCGAAGCGTGATCTTGTCAGCATTTGGGTCTGCTGTGATACCATCAACATGAGCAGTAGTGATAGCAGCAGGTCAAATTATCAATCGCTGCTACAATAAGCACTGTTTTGATGATAATAACTAGTGTTTTTTTTCCCATGTTGTTTTTAGATAACAGCTTCATTAATCCACAGCTGCAGAAGATATTTGAGAGGGTCCGACAGAGTGCGGACTTTATGCCAGCTTGGCAAACGAATGTAAGTTCTTTACCTTAAACTGACTTTACACTGTACCTTTTTTTTGCAGACAAAAAAAGAAAAGGTTTGTTTTGATGTGACTTGAGGCTAGTGGTTTTAGAACGCATACTGCGACATGCTCACCGGAGGTTGACGATCAAATCGTTAGCAGTGTCCTATCAGAAATTTATGATTTAATGTTAATGTGAGCGCAGCTGCGACACATCTACAAGATACCAACAGGATGATGGACAGCTACAAATACGTTAGCAGCAATGGTGAAACGTAAATGAAACATAACGGACAGAAAAAATATGAAGTTCACTTTGAATTCATGATGTAAGCAGCGCATATTAATTAGGGGTCCAAGCAGCGAAGCTTTTGTAAGGATTATCATCATCAGTATGTTTCCAATTTTCTTTCATAAAAGTATCTGCGCAGCAAAACAGCAAAAAAGTCGTACAGGCACCAAACTTGGTATATAGGTTCCTGAGCGAGGAGAGAGCTCACAAAATTGTAATTACCTCATCATGACTCTAGGGGGTGCTATAATAAGCACATTTCTGGTTTTGCTCATATCTCGGGAACCGTGTGAGTTAGAGCAAAGAGTATTTTTAATTTTTTTTTTTCCTTTGATTACTGGAAATCTCCCGAATTCCCACACACGCGTTCCTGCTGATTTCTGCCTGTTGAACTGTCCCGCCGTTTTCAATAAAGTGAAAGTAAAATGAACTCATCAGAGGTCTTTCATCTGATTCTCACAAAATTTGGTATACAACATCTACAGACCATTTTGTACAGAAACTTTTGATCTGACTATCTGTTTCAAAGTTGTGTGTCAATAAAAATCAGAAGGTGTGGCCCATCATGAGTCTGTGGCCAATATTGTGTGATGTAACGGTCCAAACTTCACAAAATTTGATAGTCACTACAACATTCTTTGAACCCACACCAAATTTTGTGAAATTTATCCATGGGGCCACTGCAACTGACACACATCTGTATTTCAAGAACCACCTGAGCTAAAAATCTAGAATTTGGTGTACTTATACTTGGCCCCATTTGCCTACATTTCCGAAAGTGCCAATTGGCTGGCTCACCGAACAGCCACTCAAAATTCAACAGCCAATATTTGCCATTGTGAATGCCCAATCTTCATGAAACTTTGTAAGCTCATTCCTCATGGCACATAGACACAATGTACCAAATATGAAAAATTGCCCACAAGGGGGCGCTATAATAAACACATTTACATTTTGGTTCATATCTCAGCAACCATATTGGTTAGAACAGCTTCTTCTTTCCTCTGATTACTTACAATTTCCCTACGATTATAATGGACCCTGATTTCCACCCCCAAAATTTCCCACCGTTTCAATTTCATGAAAGGTGCGGGGAAAACAGACTCATCTGAGACAGTTCATCTGATTTGTCATGAAATATGGTGTGCCTCATCTCCTGACCATGCTGATTAAAAAGAATTTTGCTTTGTCCAACAGTTTCAAAGTTATGAGCCAATTAAACTTTAAGGTGTGGCTCCTCTTGAGACTCTGGCCAATATCTTGTGATGTAAAAGTTCAAATTTCATGAAACTTAATCACCATCACATTCCTTGGAAGCACATCAAATTTTGTGACGAAGGCAAGGGGTCTTAATTCCAGTCCTTGGGACACCTTGTCCTGCACATATCTCTTTACCCTCAACATCCCTGTCCCAACTCCTTAAGGGCGTCTGCAGTAAGGGAAACTTCAAGGTGCAAGGGACTGGGGTTAAGAACACCTGAACTAATGTAATTGCAAAATATGTGATGTGTCAGATTTGTAAAGTAAATGCTGAATGTGAATTGACGGTGCATATTCAGCACCAGGCTATAGACTACAGACAACACGTAACGTGTCCCTGAGTTTCAACAATAAGCATTTAGAATTTTTAGGATTTTTAAGATATTTCTGTATTATTGTCTTTCTCTTCTTGGTGTTTCAGTGACTGATGTGTGTTTGTGTCATGTCGTGTTTGTAGAAAGTTCTGGAGGAGGAGTTGGGCCCTGGTTGGAAGGACATTTTGTCATTTCAGGACAAACCCTTTGCAGCTGCCTCTATTGGTCAAGTGCATCTTGGAGTCCTGCCTGATGGAAGAGAAGTGGCTATGAAAATACAGGTACAGAGCAGAAGGCAATTTGAAATGAGAGTTAATCCAGCTTTGTGAAAATTGCAAAACCTCACGTTAGAATGCTACTGAATTCACATGCTATCAAAATTCATTAGCAAACGTCCTTTTTTTAAATAGATTTAGCTAAGGTATTTATTCCAATATTAACCCAATATTAATGTTCTGTTTAGGTTAAACAGTTGTCCATTTAAAAATGGCTTCTCACATGAATCTTTGAGTCTTTAATAAGGACCGTTCTTTTAAAAAGATTGTATTGGAAACGAATACATCACCGAACTGAAGCAATGTTGTAAATAAATTTCTCCAAACTGATGTGAGAGACGGATAAACTCCTACAGAAAACGGTATTGTTGCCAAAAGTGGTTATAGCACCGTTCGTTTCGTATGATGAAGGATGTCTTAGGAAATGTGTTGAGGTTATTCCTAATCTCACTATTTGCAATAACAGAATATTTTATGTACACTTTTGCGTGCTAAAGGATCTCAGCGCATTTGTTATTATGGGTTAAACATGCGCAGGGGGTTTGTGTGTCTAATTCTAAAGATTTTGCCGACATTAATAAATAACGGAGTTCTTATAGATTTAAATTATTATAAAATGAAAAGAGGTAGATCAGAACCTGAGGAATAATTACTGTTACTGACTAACCTACGTACTCGGTATGTCCCCTTTCCAGTATCCAGGAGTAGCTGAGAGCATCAAAAGTGACATGAACAACCTGATGTCTGTGTTGAAGATGAGCGTTCCTCTTCCTGAGGGTGAGAGATGGAAAAACACTTTCCCATCAAACATGACGACTTTTTTGCACAAACATGAAGGATTGTTGTGCAAATGATTTGTTGTTTTGCGCCAGGTTTATTTGCAGACAGCAGCCTCGAGGTCCTTCACAGGGAGCTTGCCTGGGAGTGTGACTACAAACGAGAGGCAAAGTGTGCCAAGCGCTTCAAGTAAGCTCAGTGATGTAGGAAGAGCTTGTAGTGTAATTCCAGGAGGCTGAGCACTGAAAGTGTTGAAATAAACATGTTATAAGAGTCTAGTGTATTAACAATATATTGGTATAAATATGATATAAATGCAAAAATTGTCCTAGCTGTGCTGTAATTATGCAAATATGGTTTAATTTAACAAAATGGCTTCCATTCTCATCATTCAGTAGCTTGATGGCTAAAATAGCACTTGATCCAGCACATTTTTCTAATAACGCATGCAAACTGAGGTCATGAAATCATAACGTGTGCCAGGATTTAAACTGTTTTATGATGGTTTTAATTCATTTCAAGATGTTGAATTTCTAAAATACTGGCAGTACTTTTGTTTATTCGATATGTAACAAAAATGTGCCCAGGGTTTGAAGGAGAAGCTGACCAAGCACTCATCTGCTACCCTTACAGCTCTACTTTTAATTTAATTCATGATTTTATCTTCAAGTTAAACATCATCTCAGATCAAGAAAGTGTCTCATCTGAGGTCCTCCAATGCAGGGGAAAAAGAGAGCCTGTTCTAGACTGTTAATCAATTCATTTCTACATTTTAATATTATCCTTGAATGGCATTGTGTAGTTTTTCGAGCGGGTTCACAGCATGGTGTATATTGTGTTTACATTAACTATCAGATGGTGCTGGACTTAATGCGTCTTACTAGAGCTGATATCATGCGAGAAAAGTCTTGGGTCAAAGGTCAGAATAGTTCGTAACCCAGGTGTGTATCTGTTTTAGGCAAAATCTGGGCTGTACCTCGACCGTGAATTCGGCCCTTAATAAATATGACCCAAGTTTATATATCTGATTTAAGAACTCGAGCTTCTATACTGATCCAGTCTTCAGTAGATTGAAACCTTTAGTTTGATTCCTGCAGGACTCTGATGGAAGGAGACCCGATATTCAAAGTCCCTGAGGTGATCGACGAGCTCACCACCAGTCGTGTGCTCACCATGGAGCTTATAAACGGAGTCCCACTGGACAGCTGTCTGGATCTGGATCAGGAGACCAGGAATAAGGCGAGTCCATGTGGGAATAGATGGAGTCGTAAGAAAGTGGAGCTTTTATGTGAAATTCCAGTTTAGCATTTAATGAAGATTACAGCATGTTTATTTATCGTAGTGTTTACTACTTCGACATACAGGACGATGCAAAAGTCTTAGGAAGTCTGCGTTTTTATTTATTTATTAAATTTTTTTAGATCATTTTTATCTTGCGTACTTTATCATACATTTTTCCAAAAACTTCTTTTGGCAAGTATCAAATAAGACCACACTTATTTAAAAAAAAAAAATTTTTTAACCAGAAATATGATCAAGGCTGTTTTGGGATTTTCCCAATGAGACAGAAAAACAGAATCCTGCCATGATTTCCTTTTACCTTACAAACCTGCACCACAGTGTGCCAGAGAATGTATTCCGTTTTAAACACAATGGTTTGGTTTATTGGTTGATTTGCTGTTTACTTCTCAATAGAATCATTATTTTGATACTTAGAACCCTTTTTATTTGATTATTTTTGGACACATCATCATTTGACAGGATATCTTTCGTTCTTACTCCTTCAGACTGATTTGCACAGACATCTCACTCCAGAGGTAAAGGTGTGCAGTTAGACGACTCACACACAGGTGGGAGCTTCAGGCTTAAAATCACACTGATAAGCCTGCTTGCACGTGATTAGCGCATCACGTGTTCATGTGTGTGTAATCACCGGTTGCTGGCTGTGTGGAGTTGTGCGGGTTTCTTCCGGGTTCTCTGGTTTCCTCCCACCTTCCAAGGTCCACTGTGATGGACTGGTATCTGATCCAGGATGGATTCCCACCCAGTCTTCCAGTCGTTTAAAGGTGTCTTTCAGACCGTCTTTTAGAAATGGCAGCAGTGTGTGATGCTCAGTCTGAAGGTTAATGATCTCAGGATAAAGTTAGCCAACATGGACGCTGATCACAAAATCATCAGGACACGAGTATTTCCACTTGCTATAAAGATAACTAAACCTTTGTGAATAAGGCATAAAGATGTTGTGGATCAGTTCACGTGCCAGCTGTAGTTTGATCCGAGTTCTTCTGAATCTGCTTCTCCACAGATATGCTTCAGCATCTTGCACTTGTGTCTCCGAGAACTTTTTGAGTTTCGCTTCATGCAGACGGATCCCAACTGGTCCAACTTCTTCTACAATGCCGAGGAGGACAAGGTAAGCAGTTTTCAAAAGGAAGATTTTTTTTTTTTTTTTTTTCTCCTCCTCGCTGCTTGTTGTTGCAGCACATTGTTTACGTCTCTGCGGACTTCAGTCCTCTCGTACTTTTATTAAACACACAGATCCGTTCTGGATTGGAACACGTCATGGTGATATGAGAGAGGCTACTGCAGTGTAGTTGTTCCTCTCCTGTGCTTTAGATCAGTAATCATATTGAGTTTAATGAGCTTGCTACAGGAACATGAGGTACACATTTATCAGTTGCTTGCCTTGTGTTTTCCAGATTTACCTGTTAGACTTTGGAGCTTGTCGAGAATACCCAGAGTCCTTCACTAATGACTACATTGAGGTGCTGTGTGTTTAAATGCCTTTATGTTGATTTTTGTTTTTTGTCCTTATTTGGAGCTCTTGGTCTTGTGCTCCAGGATAATTAGAAAAAAACTGAAACACTCAAAATATATTAACTATATTCTGTTAGTAAATGTTAGAT
>JAOTRR010000056.1:10218756-10232306 GCA_028570945.1 Gogo arcuatus
CTGCATAAAACAGCAGGTGTATGGGTGTACCTAATAAAGTGGCTGGTGAGTGTATGTCTTTATAAGAACACGTCAGTCTGTCCTGATGATAAAATGAGGAATTTGAATTAAATGTATATTTTACTGGAAAGTTTTTGGTTCTTTAAGGTATTTTCTCCTGATAGCACCAGATACGTAGTGGTTCAGGACACAGTTCTAGGAATCTTTACGATTTTTCAAATGTCATATCTATGATTGGAAAAAAAAAATCAACTAACTTCTGGACAACGCCACAACCCTACACGGCCCTGCTCTCATGGAATTTTATGGTCGTGAAGTATTTATTACTTTGCACAAAGTTTGCGTGAGAACAAAACTCTCTGAACTCTGTGAATGTGTAGAAGAGATGAGAGTGGCCTGGAGTGGGTTGCAGGCATAATATGAAGATGATTTAAGCGAGAGGAGAGAGTTAGGATAAAAGCAACTGCAGAGCTCCCAAGAGAATCCGACATTCTTCCCTTTCCTCGTCTGCGTTTTGTCTCCTTCCCTCACTCTCTCTGTTTACTTCACAATCAATACTTTCTTGTGAGCAGCTCATCTCTGAGATTATTGTATCCCTCTCCTTCCTCCTTCTGCTCCCTCTTTCGATTTCTCAATGACTTGCAAAAGCCCAGAAAATGGAGGAATTACGTTCCACCAAAAAGGAACCAGAACGGGAGAATCCTGGATATTGAAAAGGTCCTGGAAAGTTTATCATTAACTGAGACACATTAAAATGCCTGTTTGGAAACTGGATTTCACAGGCCATATCTGGTATTACGTCTTCATTTACATTCCCAACAGATCAAATGCTAGGTTACTGACATACCACAATACAGTCAGTTTATATTACACACCACAATGAAGCTGATTTGTATTAGTCTGCATATTTGTGGCCCAGACAGTCAAAATCTAATGAGTCTGAGAAGAAAATGAAGACAAAAAATGCCTGTTATGGCTGCCATTGGTGAAGCATTGCATCTGGAGGCTACATTCTTTCTGCACAGTTGAGTTTGTACACAGACGCTTGCATTTAACAAATGAGTGCAAGCCATTTTTTATTTTCTGATTAATTTTGAGCAGGGTTAGCTCGAAAAAAAAACTGGCCTTGTATAGATGGGATTGGTGGCAAGCACAAGATGAGCCATGAGTATTTATACTTCTGCTTAGAGCTTCGTGTACTTGTGACTCACCTTCTGCTGTTGTGTGTGTATGGTCCCACATAGCTACCCTAAAGATATGCACTTTCCAAAAACAGTTTATGCGCAAGTCACACCTTTGCTTCAGTGGATAATCTCACCTTGATACTGTATTGTTGTACCTAAGAACTGCTGCTGTAATCATAAAGACAGTCCTGTGCTCATCCCAGGACCTGTATTCACAATATGCTCATGCTGAACATCCTTACAACGCACTTAGTACTGTTTGACTTCATGGTGTACACTTGGAGAAGAGTAATGTTATATCCCAGAAAAGGAATTTTTCCAAAAGCTTACTTTGCAACATTCAGGCTGATGAAAGTCCTGTAAAGAACGAACAGATTTCTCAAGTCTTCTAATGTTAATTAATGAAAAACATCAGTGCAACATCTAGTCAGGTTTTGATTTGACGATTTGATTTCAATCCAAAATTTTAAAAAGTCCTTATCTCAGACGGTCTAAGTCTTCCATTTTTGTGCTGTTTGTCATCACTAATGATTACTGAGCAGAATTTGTTCTAAAGAAGTGTGGATTGAGTACTACACATTAGTAGTATATCAAATTTCAGTTCATCAATGATTATTTGATTATATGTTTATTTATTTATCCCAAGTGGAAATAAGATAATATAGCACTAATGGATGTTGTAAGAAATGCGATGTGGAAACAATTATTCATCTGTTAACTTCAGTAAACGTTTTATCCTGGTCAGGGCAAAATTTGAGTGAAATTATCCTGGGAACCACTGGGCATGAGGTAGGAATACACACCGGATGGGTTGCCAGTCCATCACTGGACACAATACACACTTTTACTCACTCGTTCACATCTAGGGGCAATTTAGTGTTGCCAGTCCACTGTTTGAGAGTTTGGAGGAAATCGGACAATGCAGAGGAAACCCATGGGGGCACGGGGAGAACAGGTGAAATTCCACACAGACAGCTAACCCGGGATCAGGATCGTAGGAATGTGTGATTCACATCATGGAAATCGGCATTCTATTAATTATACATCTAATGCAATTGCAGTGTTTGAACACCAGAAATCCTGATCTGCACAACTCATAGAGTTCAAATATATAGAGAGCCCGCTGGGCACGATAGCTCCGGAACACAACAACTGACACACATTATACGTTATATGGTCACACAACAATGTTAGAACTATTAAAAAAAGCTCGTCAGTAGCTTTCAAATGACACCAGCCCCGCACAGCTACGAGCTGCAGTACCAGAGAAAGAGGCAGTGGAAGTCGGACATTTTAGCCGACTTTGGAGCTCTATTTCTGGTTAAAATGATGCCTCAGTGGCTGCTACGGAGCTCATTATGTTTCAGTCGATCATTTCACCCTGGTTCAGAGACCTTGTTTATTCAATCTAAATTTTGGGGGGAATTAAAAAATTTATTTATTTAGATTTAAGATACAAGATACATTTATTTACAATATTAAACCGTTGTTTGTAGCAAATTTTGATTTATTTTGTTTTTTTTAACAGACAAAAATGCACATTGTTTTGCATTGTTTAAGATTCAGAAATAAGAAAGGAATCTTTTCAGTCATAATTGTTCTTTCGTAAGTCTTTCATTCAAATTTTATTCAAAATATTCTGAAATTAATTCAGTTGCAAAGCCAGTATCAAATCAAATCGTGACCGGAGTGTATCATTACACCCGCAATACCCGCGATTTCACCAGCCACAACAAATGTTACTGTAGGTATATTAACCAACCCAGTGCTTTTTATATAATGTCCTCTTGCAGACATTAGCTTTCACTCACTCTGTAACCAAGCGCCCAATTTTCTGTATAACTTCACATCGAACTCCTTTGAGCACTAATATGTGCGGGGATTAGTGTAACTGCATAAGTCATTTGAGTGATTGAGTTGGTGGCCTCAGCAGTTGGTCCATTCAGATGTGTAGTATAGGGATAATCATGCTGTGAGATGAGGACTCAAAGGTACACGAGGAACACTCGCACAGATATCACACAGTAAATTCAGTTCTCCTCGCAAAGAAGTGACAGCTGTTCAGTGACAAGCCAGGCTCATTTACATACAAGAGTATATTTAGGACATGTATGGACATCCTTAAAAAGGATTGAATACTTCTAGTTACATTTAGGGAAGTGCGCATATGCTGTCATTGGTGCTGACATTACGAAGTGGACCAAGTGAAGCTCACTTAATGCCGCTGTTCTGAGGTCCGAAGCCTGGAGACAGTGTAAAATGATCCTGGCCTCCTCAGTGTCACCTCTTTTATCTACAGCTGGCTGTGTTTAGCAGGAGGAGCAGGGGGAGAGGGTCAGTGGAAGCACAGCTGGTCTGACCTTCCCCAAACCAGCTGCCATAACAAAGGACCCCTGTGAGCCTTCTAAAATGATGGCTGGCCAGAGAGTCTTTCTTTTTTACCCCTCCCATTTCCCCTCAGTCTCCCCCTCTCTCTGACTCCATTGTATCCCTATAAACGTGCCCCAGCTGTTTAGGATCTTTCACTTCTCCTTTGTCCCGAAAGTGACCTCCCTTATGCTGAATTAACCTCGCCCAATATGCACACACAGGCACACGTGTATGTGCCAAGCCTTGTGTATGTACCACACCCTTTTATATAGGACTGTAAGTCTTTCCAGGATAGATGTGTTTCAAGTTTGGGTCTTAAAAGAAAAAATCCACCCTGAACAATTTGCATATTAATCTTTATAATTAACACCTGATCTTCAGTAGCATTCAAAATTTGTTTTGTTATGAAATTATGAGTTTCACTGACATCTTGGTCGATGCTGTTCAACTCCTTGCTGCTAGTGGTTCCATGATAGTGGATTTAGCCCTCACTTTATCTCTGCCTAAAGAGAGAGATGCAGCTGACTAATAACACCATCAGTGCCTGTACACTTGTCTTTTCGTAGATCGCTAACTAGCCTATCAGATCTGCTGTAAATCAGTGCAACTGTGTCGTAGGCCTGTATCTCCATTGCATTCTGGAACTTTGAGTCCAACGTCTGCTGTCCCTACTAATTGGATCTTCATCGGATTTCTCATTAATGTGCCATTGAAACTTTTATTTTCTTTGATGCTAAGAAAACCTGATCATTACACTCCAGTGTAATTACACTAGCAATGTCAGGTTGTGGATGCCAGCACAGCAGAAAACCTCTCACAGGATAACAAAACTACAGAATCAACCAACAGATTCGCACCAGAATCACTGAACACACAGAATCACATACTGTATATTTCAATATAAACATATTTAATGTGCTTTTGAGTGTAGTTTTCCTTTAAGACCACAGGATCCAACACAACATCATGGCTGAAGCCATTCTGGAATCACAAGGATCATAGCCTTATATCAGTCTGATACCACATGGTTCTTTCTTTTCTATTATTCCACCAGTCAGAAGCAGCACGTGCCTTACAATAAACAGTGACTGGGACCAGGGGGTGTGGGGTAGTGGGGTCGTGGCATGGAGGTGCTTGACATGCCTTTGTGCTCCTTTCTATTGTGGTCAACACACACTCCTGCTTGACAGACACGTGTGCTGACAAAAGCAAGTGGAGCATACCCTTGTCAATTATTTGCTGGGGGTTGGGTGGGGGTTGGTGGGGGTTTGGTGAAACGATGAGATGCGGTCACCATCTGTGATTAATGCTTGAATCCCTTCACACCCACCCAACAACCTTCCCCTCCTTCAATCTCCGCTTTTGTTTCGACACACTTTCTGGATCAGTGCCATTGTTTTGCTTGGCCTTCGAAATGTTCTTGAAAGTGCTCCCAGAGGGTCCCGCCGCTGCCCCTGCTTACCATATTCCACTCGTCTTTTACTATTCCTTTTCATGCTCTTGTTTGCAAGGAATGTTTGGTGACCTCAGGAAGCCTTCTTGCCCTAGTCGATGATTCTGATTGTGCTTTTTGTCAAAGTGGAGAGTGCTGTCTTTGTTTTATAGCAACTCCACTGTGAAGCACTCGTGCTGAAAGTCTACCCAGAAGGCCAGCACACATGCTCGTCTTTTTGCCTGTTTAAACGTTACAGACAGCCGGCCTCCAAACGGCTGACATTCATCACAGCTCTACTGCTTTCTCTAGTGCTTTCTTTTAATGTGGATCAATATGTTACATCTACTCCATGAAGAGGATCTATTACACCGTACAGATATAAGCTGCCATCACATCCCAGTCAATCAGCCGCAAATAACCACACTTCATCCTGTCTTGTTCGGGTATGTTAAAGCATTCAGGGTGTTTGAGGTGGATTGATTATAAGGTTGGATTTTGGTGGTTATTTTGAGGTGATGCGAGCAGGAAAAGATCTTTGGCCATGTGACCTGCTATAATGGCTTGGTGAGATAGAGTTGCTGTCAGACTACGCAATTCCGGTAGGTACTTCCTAGTGACTTGCTGGCACTTTGGATGTATCTTAAAAGCTCTATTGATTTTGTTAAACATATCTTGCTTCTCGCATTGGATGGCAAATGGTGCCCATATGAGCTTATAAGGCAAACCATGTTTTTATTTACAGATTTACTGAAAACTTTTATAATGCTGTAAAGGCTAAGTAGTAAGTTTTTGATGCATTACAGATGTGGCCCCACTCCAACTTTTTCTGCTTTCTGTAATGTAATGCACTAATTCAGCTCAGCAGCTAATCCCTAAGCACTTAGTCAAATGGTTTAAATATTATACACCAACCAAAATGCAAAATTGTGTAGAATACTGCCAGAGCTCAGTCGTAGGAGTGGGTTCACCATCTCTGTCTTGCGTAGTGATGTTTACCGTGTCACCACATGGCTCAAAGCAGCTGTCCCCCCTATTAGCATGACAAAGCTGTCTGTCCCTGCTGCTTGCACCGGACGCCACAAGCTATCAAGAAGGAGCCATGTGGCATGTCCCAGCAGTTCTGTGGGCCATCTGTGGGCTTGCACTGTTTTTCTCTCCCTCTGCTCACATGTAGTAATGCTGTGCTGGAGTGTAGTTACAGGCCTTGGAAAACAGAACTGACTCAGACGAATTAGACCGGGATACTAGTGCAAAAACAGTAATTGTCTATATACTGTGGTTTGGTGTCTCAAGAGCTTTACAACTGTCACAAGCTCAAAGAGAACTGCGTACATAAGTGCAACGTTGCAATAACAATAACAACATAATATACAAACTAGGCGTGTAACAATTCACACAATTCACGATTCAATTTTCCCACTATATTTTTGAAAAAAAAAAAATTAAATGAAGAAAGTTTTATTACAAAAAAATTGCAACATTTATTTTCCTATTCTTTATCAACTTAAATATTTCTTTTTTTAATTAAAAAAAACCTTTTGTTTCATTTTCTTAATAACCAACAATAATTATTTACCCACATTTGTAAAGGTGGGAGTCAAATATAATAGTCTAATAACTGAAATATTCCTTTTATTAAAAATGAAAAAGTTAATAACAAATCAGCCTTTTCTCAATAAACCTTTATGAACATTTCTACTACCTTCATTTGCTTCTCCTTTCTTTTGCTTCCAGCAGTCTGTAAAAAGATAGCGCCACTTTCTTTTTTAGCTCTTTCCTATTTTAGATCTGTTTTTTGTGTGTTTTTGCAGCATTAGAGCTGTTACTTCCGCCTACTGTGAAGTCACGCTCATTCCCACAATTGTGCGTTATTGTGCCCTCTGCTGTCTACACAATGCAATTACCACTAGGAAAAACTAAGAGGTTACACATCCTGATAATAATTGCGATTCATTTTTTATTTCATCGATTTGAATCATCATAAATTTGTATTGCGATTTATCATCGCACAATATATCATTACATGCGTAGTAAAAATGTATAGCAGAATATTATTTGAATATTATATAGAGCCTTTCTCTCCACACATTAAACCTTCAGGATCCTTCATTGGGTTCAGATTTGCATTCTTTATTCTCATAACTACACACTTTTACCTATTAGTTCCTCGGTAGTTACGGAGTATATGATAGTAGTTGCTGAATAATACAGTATGCTTTGAACAACTAAAAACAGGCAAGGGTTTAAGGGGTTAAAATCCTGAGTTGGGTTAAGCTGAAAGTAAAGAGTTTAAAAAAAAGATGTTGTTATTTACATAATTGTATATTGTGTTTTAAAATGTACATCATTTTACTATTCTATTTACTTTGTTGTACTATGAGGAATGTACATGGGTCCACGTCTACGGCGACAACAAGTTATTTTGAAACCTTAGAACATTAACAATTGGATTTGGAGACCTTGGATTTGCAACAAACAATTCATGTTTACACGTCTATGTTGCTTAAACGTAGACGCACCAGGAATGCTATGTGTCTTAAGTACATCTCGATGACATACCGTTTCAAAGTACAACCACCGTGAGATAACACGTACATAACTCTTCTCAAACCACATAAAAGAATGTTGTATGACTGTCTATTTCTGGGTTTATGAACATAAAACAATGAAGCATGAATACAGTAAGTTTGAAAGGTCTGCACTCAGAGCCACAGAAAGCAGTGACGCTGCTCGCCTGTCAGCGTCTCCTTCAACTGAGACAATCAGCCATGAAACCCTGATAGCAGCGGTTGCTATGGGAGCTGGTTGCCAAGCAGTGGAGGGGAGGATGTGTATATGTGTGTGTGGTCTTTGGGGATGGTTGTTGTTGACACTAAAGTCAGCGTGACGGACTTCCGAGTGCTCTCCTGCTCACGGGACTCGTGGCGAGTACAATCAGAAAGAAAAAAGAAAAATGGATGGCAAGGGAGAGTTAGATAGAGGAGAAGGAGGAAAATCGCACCACTGCGATTTTTCATAATCATCATCACAGTTACAACAGTGAAAGACTTACACACATGCACAATCAGCGTGGTTCTGAGGGAAGATTGGTAGATTTTCTACTTGGGAGAACAGATGGGCTTTGTAAAGAGTTTTAAAGATGGGAAGTGTGTTCGATTGGCAACAAGATTGTAAGATTGTTAAGTGTGTTTTTGGACAGTCAGCTGGGCTGGACGGGATGCCAGCAGGTTGTGTTTGTGTGTCAGAAAGAGCCGGGAGAGCTCCCCTCCATGGTGATAGTGATGGAGCTGAATGCAGGCCTGAGAGGGAAAGAGATACGATTCAGTCTTCATTTGGCAGTCAGAGCGCTTTCTCCACTCAGCACCGCTGCCCAGAAAAGCACCAGAATGAAAGAACGATCTGTTTAGGAATTCAAGTCAGAAGGCACTGTTATGACATAAATAGTGTGTGCTGACAATTTATACCACGGTGCAGTTGAATTCTCCAACCAGAAGATGCACATTAGTTTTGTTTTGTTTTTCAAACAGCAGTTCTGACAGTCGTTCCAGCTGTACAACAAATGATATGTTTATATTAATGCACTCACTGTCAAGTGTTATTGTTCCTATAGAAACAGCTCATACATAAGGGCTTATATGACAGACACTCCACTTAATTTACGGGTAATAATAAACAGATTTTAAAAAATCTTAACAAAGAAAAACATACAATTGTTGATGGTGAAGTTTTCTGTTAGGAGACGTTTATGGAACACTAATGGGTGCCAGAACTTTGTAACACTCAGTAAGTATCCTGAGATGAGAAGTTTTCCATTCTTTGTAACATGACGAGCTGCTTTGCTGTTGTATTGTTATGTTTTATTATTTTCGTTATAATAGCACACAGTTCGTTCCGTGTCGTTCCGTACATAACTGTAGCTGGAGCAAAGTTTTGACCAGGGGACTGGGAAGGGATTTGAGAACTTGGATTTCGGCCTCATATTTATACCCGAGTGAAACAGGAAGTCATGGGTGACCACTTAAGACAAACTAAACACTCAGGTGAACTTTAAAAAGTAAAAGATAAATGAGAACATGCTTCAGGTACATTTGATTTGTAAGAAATTCTTGAGGTGCCAATAATTTATACATGTGGTTTTATTCAAACAGATTAACCACAACCACAAACATGTTTCATCACCTTTTTTATTGATCTATACCAGTTGTGCCAATTGTTCTGGATCTGACTGTCACTTCCTTTTCAATTTTTTCAAAATTGGACAAAAATAAAACATTACCTCGTCTTTTTCCAATCTTCAGCTGTCCAGTTTTGGTGAGCCTGTGCCCTCAGAGTTCTGCTCTTGGCTGAAGGAGTGGAACCCAGTGTGGTCTTCTGCTGTTGGAGCACATCGTCATCAAAGTTCGATGTCTTGTACCCAGTGTGAGGTGCTTTTCTGCTCACCACGGTTGTAAAGAGTGATTATTTGCATTAGCATAGCCTGAGTGTTGGCTTGAACCAGTCTGGCCAATGCTCCTCTGACCTCTCTCATCAACAAGGCGTTTCTACCCACATTAACTGAGGCTCACTGAATGTTTTTTGTTTTTCGCTTCATTCTATGTAAATCCTGTGTAAAGAGTGTAAAAATTCTGAAAGTCTCAACCCAGCCCGTCTGGCATTAACAACCGTGCCACAATCAGGGTCAGTGAGATCACATTTTTCACCATTCTACTGTTTGGTGTGAACATTAACTGGAGCTCTTGACCTGGATCTGCATGATTTTATGCTTTGTGCTGCTGCTATGTGATTGACTGGTTGGATAACTGCATTAATGTGCAGGATTACAGGTTCCTATTAAAGGTCGGTTCGTGTATAAGTCACGTCTGTTTTGTGGTTATTGAGGCCCACAACCTCAGCACATAATATCTTACAATCCTAGAGTTGTCCTAGAGATAGAAGCTTATAATTCCAAGGTCCAGTTCCTAATCTTGCCTGTGTGATCTCTCATAGATCGACAAGAAACAGCACAACTTCATTGTGATATACTACCAGATTCAATTTCGTATTTTTTGTTTTTATTATTATTTTATTACTTTTAAACATTAAACAGAGGCTCCTGGAGACGAGAGAGCGTGGATTGGCTCTAAAACAGGACTGTAACTCTAACAGGCAGTGAAACGTGTTTTCCTTGTGTTTGCTGTAGAAAGTCTTAAATGTAGGTTATCTCTCTCCTTATTTCCATCAGGCACAAATGGTGCTCCAAAATGTGTCTTAAATATTTGAATGTGTTTAAGCAAATTTCCCCACATCCTTGGCAATCGAACCAGAAACTCTAGCAGCCTCTTGTGTAGGGTTTAGATCAGATGATTCATCTGAGTTTTCCTGAGATATCAGCTTATAGTATAAGCATTTACTTGTAATTTATGAGACTTTAGAGGAAATGATATCACATAGCAAGGTTTTTTTTTAAATCACATAGCCACAAACCATTTTTTTCACAGTTTAATCAAGACCAGCTGTTGAGAGTGGCTTTATTTTGGAATAACGTCAAACTTTGAATGTGCTTACACTACTGTAGTTGTGTTTTATTTAATTCTTCCCAGGAAATTTCACAACAAAAAAGAAATAAGTGCCAGTGTTTTTTAGGAAAGTAAAAGACCTGTCAGTGTGTTTATGTTGTGTGTGTATGTATCTAAGTCCCATCTGCTCGCTGACTTTAGGCGATGAGGCATCGAGGACACAGCGAGTCTGGTTAAGTGTCCATATGAACACAATGAACCTTCTCCGCTGGTGGGCTCGCATTTGGGTCAGGAGAAACTGGGACAGAACGCGATCAATCCGCTGCCTACACCAGTCCGTCTGGACGAGTTTCAATTAGCAAGACAAGATGATCCTCCTCCCAGAATGCTTCATTGTAATAAATATGGACAGTTCTTTACCACATGCTTAAATTCTAATGCTAAATGAATAAGTTAATCCAAGTTCAAGTCGGTTCAAGTTCATTAAATGTTTTTGGAAAGCATTTATATGACGTGTAAGCAGGGTGGATTTTAAGGATTTCAGTTACATAATTCTGTGTGGGTTTCCTCTGGGTTCTCCGGTTTCCTCCCATACGCCATGTAGGTTGGTGGACTGGCTGTTAAATTGTCCATAGGTGTGTATGAGTGTACAGTTGTGGTGCTCTGCAGTGGAGTGGCTTTCTGTCCAAGGTGTATTCCCGCCTCCCTTCCAGAGCTCCCAGTGTAGGTCCTATGCAGTGGGATGGTGTCCAATCCAGGGTGTATTCCCACTTCACTCCCAGTGTTCCCAGGGTAGGCCCTCTGCATTGGGATGGCATCCCATCCAGGGTGTACTGTCACGTATCCAGCGTTCCTGGGATAGGCTCTTGATCCACCACAACCCAGGATAAAGCAGTTGCTGAAACTGCATGAACATTAATAGGCTTATGGTTGGATGCATTAGCAATACATCTTATCAGAATGCTCTGATGCTAGGTGAGATTTTTTTGTTTGCTATTTGTTGCATTGCAACAGTGTCCCAAGCAGCATTTATCCGTTAAAACCTCATTCGGAATTGTTTACTTCATCCATCATGGCGTGTGTAACATTTATGAGTGTGCAGCTGCAGCTGTGCTAAAGGAAACAGAGGGACTGTAAGACTGTGCAGCTTAGTGCTTTGCCAGTAAAAGCTGGCTGCTTCCCACTCTGTGAGATGAAGTGAATGAAAGAATGAGATAACACAGACACCCTGTGTCGAGAAGTGTGTCATTACTATCCCCAGCCTAATCACCTTCACACTCCTCCCTCACTCTCCCTCTCTCTTTCCTCTCCACACACACTGGCTCTTAATACATACGTGTTATGAAAAAGTGAATCATTGATCCGTTCCCGTGAGGCGTGTGGGCGAGGACGCATGTGCTGACAGGGAGGAATGACACGTGTGTCTTTGTCGCCTCCTCAAAGTTAATCCCTCCAGAAGAGGCGTGGCCACGTCCATCCCTTCGAGCGAGTAGTGGAGTTGCAGCCGTCGTTTTCACCTCCAGCTCCTCGTCCCCTCGTCTTTTTGTGATCTCAGATCATCCGTTTGTCTGTCTGGGATGAGTTTCAGCAGTGACATGGATGAGGCAGGGGAGGGGAGGTGAGTGATCAATTCAGGAAGGAGCCACAGCTAACACAGTGTAGGTTTTGATTTGCTTTTGCTGTTTTTCTGTCGCGGTAATTCGTCTCTATAGCAGGGTGAAAATAACTTACCCAGTTTGTTCAGGGTGCTTCTGTCTGGCACTGATTAATGGCTAAGGTTATACTGTATATCAAATCACTACATTAGTCAAACTTGTTCTCTTGGCAAAGCTGTGGAGCGAGTATAGAATCTGTCAGTTCCAGTTTTTATTTTGCTCTTAACTAAGTAACCTGAAGCTCTGACTTGGTTTCCTTGATTTGTCAGTTCAACTGATTAACATTGATTTTGCATCAGCAAATAGTGTGAAGGAGGATATCTGGTTCTCAGAAATGGTTTCCTCCTGCTCTTTTGGTGACCCCGAGTATGCCCCGAATTTAAAGAAAAAGAATAAAAATAATTCTGTTGAGCTGGTAGTAGTGTTAATTGTGTTTTGCATTTGCAAAACTAGCTTACTAATATGAATAAAATACACCATTTTTTGTTTAAAAAAAGTTATAATTAGGTTTTTTCCCCCCATTTTTAGTGGTGTTCACTTCCAGCGCTTCACAACATCCTTTTAATGCAGATTTTTCATTTTATAGTGTGTGTCACAAACTGCGTGTTATGTAATAGAGTCCTGTAGATGATAAGTTGACAAGACAAATTGAATTTACAGACTTGAATTATAACGTATAACCCAAAACCGTAGAGCCCAGTAAACTCTGGAGTAAATGATGCTGATGCTGAATATTGTATGAAATATTGTTATTATTAAAATGATAATAAAAATATTAGGTTTTGATGAATGAAGTAAAAACTGCTGTTGGTAGTTGTGTGTTTTTGGACCTATCTTTTTCACAACACTCGCTTGGATTCGAACATTTTGTCTCAGATTAAGAAGGTACTAAAGTGTACTTTTCTTTTTTACTGGGGTGGCACCCTTATTTTAAATAAATTAATTAATTAATTAATAAATTTAATAAATATGTTTCACCAGGAAACGTGTATAAAGTGCACCTTGACAAAAGCTTTAAGGTACATAATTGGACTGTAATCACCTTTCAGTGTAGAGCATTAAAGCAACACTACATACGTACACACGTCCAGGTAAAAGATACACACTAAAGGACGCTTGAGTGACAAGGAGTATTACAGTGTAGTACCCTTTTTTTCTGAGTGTGTATGCCACCAAAAATGCATGAATAGTGCCTGCTGAGATTTGATTATGCAGTGCTGATACTGAACTGAGTAAGTGTACAGAGAACGAGCTGTGTCCCTGCTCGAGTGTCTGATTTGAACATTTGAACCCTCGTGTGTTTCCCATCCTCTGACTCAGCTGTCTCTCTGTATCACTGCTTCCAGCCATGACCTTTCCTAACACACACACACACACACACACACACACACACACACACACACACACACAC